>JAUUEB010499383.1:0-18468 GCA_032362205.1 Clione limacina
CATGGATATGATGATATGATGATGATGATGAATCCTGACACTCCTCCCTCTTTGAAAACCTTCCCTGTTTATTCAACCTTTTTCTCCTTTACGGCAAGTAACCTCTTGTAAATCCCCAGGGAGGATTGGGCAAGAATATACACCCCTGTGTTGAGGGCCAAGCCGGTAAAACTGTCAACTAAGGGATAACTGGCCCAACTGAGACTAAATGAAAAACTAGTTAATAAAATAAGAGAAAGAAATAAAATTGTTTTTTCTTAGCTTAAAGCTTCTACAAAACCTCAACAAAGATAGTAGAGGGACCAATCACTGATGAACAATTAGGCCAGTATTGTCACTTAATTTACAAGCCTTTTTCTGACAATTTAACATGAAAAACATTTCTGAAATAAGCAGGCTCTCTGCAAAAAGTACCTCATTCTAAACAAAAATTATGAATAAACATTTCACTCAAACTGTACTAAAAGTATATTGCACCTCAATGATATAAACAAACAGTGCTTTGAGTGGATGCACTTACAAATTTTTAATGTATTATCAATATAACAAGACAAAAGGATTTCAAAAACAATTATTACTAGTTATCACTTGGGTGTAGATAGATCAGTTGCTTAGAGCGGTGTTCTATCACCAAAAACACTGCAGTTCGATCTCTAGCCTTGACCATATTTTGTGTTTGAAAAACATCCCTGTTGACTCTGCAGCCAGTGGCCAGTTGCAAAAATGAGTAGCTAACCGAACCTCTTTAGGTCAAGCGAAGTAAAGTCAGTGAGGAAAGTAATGACAAACTGCCTCAAACGCTGTTGTCTAAAAAGTCAGGTCTAACTCCTGATTACCCTAAGCTCAGTAATGAGTATGGGTTACTTTACTTTACTTTTATCACTTGGATAAATTAACAGATATATCAATTCCTAGTTTCAGACAAATTTAATATCTGATATTTCTCCACACCAACTCAAGATTCAACTTGTATAGATAGAAATACTTTTTTTCAGCATTTAAAAAACAATACGCAATGTGACTTTTTAGATAACATGTACGTTGTTAGAGGCTAATTAGAATTTGAAACTAAAGATTGATCACTCCTCTTAAAAAAACATGATCAACTAAGGAAGCTAATCATTGTGAATACAAGTAGGTTGAAGCTTTTTACCATTAATTGTTTCTTAATATGTTCTGCTGCAATCTTGTCAACACTGTTGAGGGCTGAGCCTTCATTGGCAGATTTGATCCGATCTCCCAACATACAAATGTATGGTAACAAACACGACTTGATCACCTGTAAAGAATTATAACAATTTGAAATACAAGATGGACCACTTCAAAAGGGGGAGCTTACTAAGTGTATTGGGATATATGTTCCAAATCAATCAGTGTCATGTGTCTTTTACAATTGAGTCAGGTATCAATAAAATCAATCAGTGACAATCGTATGTATTGGTCAGTCATTGAAAGTCAAATAATAAAAATTAGTGAACATTGGAAAAGTGAACTAAAAGTCTGTTAAATACCTACAGCAGCATCATGAATTTGTGTGAAATTGTTACAGGGTAACACGTAATGTTATCATTTCTTACAATTAAAATTCCACATGCATATGAACCAGCAAAAGATATAATTAATTCATACTGAAATAAAACTCATGCTTTACCGCAATGGTTATTTAAAAAATAAAGCTTCATAATCATTTCCCCTCACTTTTTACATTTTATTGTCTACCAACTATCTGTTATCAAGATATTTAGCATAAAACAGGAAAAAATCATACAAAAAACCAAAACAGTTTAACACTTTTTTGCCTTTTATTTTCCCGATTCAGAAAAAAGCTTTCATTAGGAACTTATTTTTGAAAATCCCAGCCAGTCTAAAAATGTGATTGTCTTCGTTTTATAATATTCATAACAAACGTGATAAAACTTTACTAGAATTGAAACTTCAAGGCGAGAGAGTTCTTAAGCTGTCAAACTTGTCTAAGGGGGATAACTTGTATATTGTTTTAAAAAATCTGAATAGCTTCCCATATTATTTTGTACCTATAATTTTTCGCAAGGGATTTACGTTCACAAATTGCAAGAATTCTCAAGTTACTTGCAAAATAAATCACTTGTTAAAAAAAAAGAGTTATACAGTAAACCATGATAATGGCCTCTATACCTCAGGTCCCAGTTCTCCAAGACCTGCTATAGCTCCATACTGTGTTGCCAGAGCAGCCGTCTCACTCTGAATGGCTTTACTGAACTTTTTGGTTACTCGAGCCTGGACGTTGTTAGTGTTGTTGCTGTAGTTCCTATAAAGAGAAAAAGAAGAGTTTCATACACATTAGCAGCTCAAAGAGGAAAAACACCGGGGCAATATTTTCAAATTCCCAACAAATGAGAGCCTTATAACCTGACCTAGTGTGTGCACCCAAATATACTGTACAAAGCAAATGAATTAAAGAAAAGCAGTGTTTTGTTTGACATAATTGAAAGCAGAAATCAAATCTATCAAAAACATTTGATATACAGTTTTTTCATTTTCCAAAAAAACAAACCTTGTCTTGAAATGTCAAAGCACAAAGATTATTCCTACTTAAGATCCTCATCGATGCTCATACTATCTTGTCTTTACACAAGACATGGGCAATAATTTATGTAAATTTAAAAATCAAAAAGTTTTCTGCGTCATGATTGAAGCAGCAGAATTGCTAAAACTGGGCAGTTATTTCCCTCTGATGATAGACTAAATTGATGGTTATGACATATGTCAATTAAACTGAGGTCATAGAATTTGTAGGGATGGCCTAAATTTACTTAATAAGTATTTCAGGATTAAAGCTCAAAATGGCAAATCATGACCGAAAAACACATGTATGAATCTCACAATTTTACGAATGAAAGGGATGGATGAATTTGACATCCAAATCATCACAGATTGACTTATCTTTGGTGTTTAAAAGTCACTTTGATTGGAATAAATGACAATGACTACGTTATTTGTTTTCAAAGCTAGACTGTTTTGATTTTATACTTAAATCCAGTAAAATGTTAATTCTCAAAGATTACACCAATATGTATCTTCTTGACCATCCCAGAAAGACAGGAGTACAGAAAGTTTTCTAAAGATGACCTGATCTTTCAGATCTTTTGTCACAATCAACACGATGGATCATATCATATTGGTGACGTTGCTACTGCTTTACATGCTGCCATACATAGCATTTAAGGTGCAGCTGGGTGCAGTGCAACATGTAGATCACTTTCTGTCACATTACACTGGCATCTAGCTTATCAGTCTTAGCATCAATCCCTTGCTAACTGTTATAAGAAATGTATCAGACAAGAAATGTGTTGATACACATCAAGGAGAATGGTATTCAGATTTTACTGATAGGTAGCATACATAAGAATACAAGACTTTCTTTACTGTTAGAAGAAGCTACCTGCATATCTGAGCCACCAATCTAGCAGCAAAATCCCTGAGAGCCCAGTGATTGTCCATGTCAGGTCTAAGACACAGCTGACGACTCACAACACAGGTCATCACTGTTGGCAACAGGTCATGCAACTGGAAAATATCAAAACGGTGTTAAGAGATAATAAAAAGGACAAAAAACACAGCTTAGTACAATCAACATATCATTTTTTTTAATCTTTGAATAAACTAAAGATCTGACTTAAACTTTCCTACAATAACATTTCCTGATATTTTTTCATTCATTTGCTTATTGCTTAGATAAAGCCAACTTTGGTTAACTGAATGATTTTTGCTTTAACTTATCTTACTTGGTTCAAGCTATAAGCACACCAACTACACATACACACACACAAAACAACTTTCTATATAAACATTCCGCCATTTTTATTTAAATAATTATCTCAATAAATGTTCTTACATTCTTACATATTTGTCCAAATTAGTGCTCTGGTATTCTTTATCAACATTCTATTTTTTTTTTACTTAGTCAATTGTTTAGATAAATTTCATATATATATATATCTATTAACATTAGTGCTCTGGCTTTCTGCATACATATTTTTTGACTTACATATTTGTCTAGATAAATGCTGGTATTGTCCAGCAGAGACTTGACCATTCTCATGAGATAGATGAGCAAAGCAAGGTTATTCTGTACCACATTGATCTTCACACCCTCTGAGGCAAACGCAATGAATCTGGGCAACATCTGGTGCAGGCCAGGATCCTGTTGGAGACTCTGCAAGGCTTCCTGAGGGCACAGACAATTGTACATGGTTAACATTTTGTGATAACATAATGAGTCATTGCTCTGTTGTTTTTTTGAACATTTTAATTAGAATCCAGTTAGCATAGTTTGTTTCAAACCTTTCAACACCCTTCACTTTGGCGCTTGTAGTTGTTCAGAAAAACACTAAAAATATGAATAAAATAGACAGGTCATTTTTAAACACAAGATATAAATCTTCATGCTATTTCTGGGACTTGACACATTTTGGGAGCAAAAATTTGTTGCATTTTGATATTTGAAAAACTAGCAAAGCACATTATGCTTATTTTACACATGTTTGTCCTAACGGGCAATTTATATCTAAAAAACATGACAGACAGGCTTAAAAAATAACTTGCCCTTTTCTTTACCCATTTTTATAATAGGTTATTTTGAAATTGAGGCAAGTATCAATTTATCCCAAATCTTCTATCTAATCAATCAATATTACATAAATTATAAACAATCTAGCAGAAATCTAGAATTCATGACTACCACTCCAACTTACTGATCGTTTAAGTTCATCAGGTCCAACGCAGCTTTCTGTGATTTCTTTGTAGTAATACTGTTGCTCCTGAAATCAATACAAAAACAACTTTCTTATTAAACCTTATAATTAATCTTTTGAAAACAATTGAAAAACTACAAACAAATTACAAACTTAAATAGGACAGTATAACAAATTTAATTACAAAACCATATTGTTCATTTTTACCGTACTTAACATTTGTTTATTGACATGCTAATGTTTTAAAACTTTTGATATTTCTGAAACAAATGTGACCTTAAGTTTTTTTGCTTTTTTAAAATAAGGTTTTTGTTTCAAATTATCAGCAAGAATAAGTCCTTGCCAATCTGTGTGTGCTTCATAAACCAGATAAAAATCAAAAGAATTAGTTTTTGGATCGATCACCAAACTGTATTCAACCAATGAAATATTTTCATATCATCAAACTATATAAAGACTGTAACAACACAATATTAACAACTTACTTGTCCCATACATAAGAGACCACAACTGACTTCTCATGTAAGCCCTATGAGCTTTCTCCAAAGGGAAAGCGCTATATAAATACCATTATTATTACGTCAAATTTTGAAAAGATTAAAATACATCAAAAAGGAGTGTTTGCCAAGACAAGTGAGCCTGAGCATTGTTTAAAAAGAAAAGTATTGACATCTTCTACCAAGATTTCCATTGCCAGCAAACAACTTTGGCCAAATTTTGCATCCCCAGTGAGTTTGCAATTTGAGTCATTCTGACCAGTTCAGTATAGGAGGTGACTATCTAACTTTCAGTATTTTATTGAAAACTATCCTTAAATTCGCCTTTTTTACTCTATAAAGTTCACTAAAAATTCCGGAAAAGGTTATGTCCCTGATTGGGCCAATTAGAAAATATCAGAGAAACAAATTTACTCATATAACTCATTCAAAACTTACAACAGAAAGTTCATGTGTGGTGAGGTTTTTCAATTTGACAGTATCTTTATGTTTATTATACTGTAGATGTCTGTGTCTCCCTGTCTGTGCATGTGGTCTCTTGTTAGGATTTGCTGTCGTTGAAGTCTTCAGACTGGTGTCAAGGATTTCAAGTTTCTGTACATCTTTGGTGATAGGGGGAGGGTTCTCTGGTAGTGATGGCTGGACACCGTCAATACTAAGCCAGTGAGCTAAAAATGGAAAAAGGTATAAATTATAAGTTTTAAAATTGCATATGGAACAAAAATAAAGTCATTTTGATGAAAAATGGAGTAAAATCTCAGAACAAGTTTATAAGAATAAAGCTTTTAAAATTTTGTGCAGACAGGTTTTCAGAAGAACTCCTATGTAAAAAAATGCAATTTAAACATATCAAAATCTTCAATTTGTGTAATAATCTTTATTATTTTAAAGAAAATGGTTGATGAAATGGTTCATTGAGTAAAAACATGTTTTGATAAGGCACCCCCTAATCACCTTTACAATTTACAATATCTCAAAATTTAAAAGTGCGATAAGTGGCATCTTTCAACCAGAAGAGTTACAATATGATGTCAACTAAATCATCAGTCGCTGAAAGAAAACCAATTGTTAAAATATTTTCTGAAAAAAAATTAGTCATTCCAATCTATTTATCTGACAAATTTCTCAGAAATACAAAAAGCAATCGGATATTTTCTCCATATTAGTCACAGCCATTTTTGGGGTCCATTCACAATGCAGTCTGAATTTTTTTTATGTACATTGGTTTTTAAAGTGAACATATTGTGATCATATTAAATCATGTGACATAGCTAAGTGGTATTGGTCATCTGCAACAGCTTGTTAAAGTCAATCGCCTTTTCTTTTTCTTTAAATCAGATTAAAAGATTTAAGGAAGTCAAACTATACAAATGATTCATATTGTAAATGTGTTATAGATTTTTTTCCTTTTCTTATCTCCCATCCAGTTTGATCCATCTCAGCATCCATCAAGGAAAATATCTGTTGGATCCGGTTCAGATCCATCATCTATTCGTATCTATGTTTCTCCGGGCAACAGCAATACATCATCAGGCCCACTTGTGGAAATTGTTCCTATGTATGGTGGGGAAGGCAGCAAAAGACATAGTGCTGAAGAACAAACAAGGTTGAGTTCTATCATGTCTGATGGCAAGACAGCATCAATAGGAAAGATCCCAACCTGTAGTAGTTATAAAGCCCCTAGAGAAGCTTCTTATCACTCTTCATCGCCCAGCAGCTGCAGTGCTAGTACTGTCAGCGGTGCTAGTACTTCAGCCAGTTCCTCAAGCGGTCTTACTGATTCAGGGGTGTGGGTGAAGAGCTACCATGGTAGTAGTGACATGTTGGATACCCATCACACTATGGACAATATCATGTCTTCTGCAAATATCCCAGACAGTGGTGTGTTCCCTTCTGATCAAACTGATCATGAAATGAGACGATCACAGCCTTCCAGGAAAACATCTTACCTTGCAGCTGTCAATGCTCCAGGCGGAAGAGGTAATTAATATAGAATTATTTTTTTTCCAATAGAAACATCAATAAAGGATTGAAAAAGAAGAAAAAAAAGAGATCTTCAGTGACAACTAAATTTTAAGAAAGGAGATATGATTCTAAGATTTGAAATATTGTTTGCAAAGGTATTTCAAAGAGACTTTGAAAAAAAAAGAGAGGGAGAAAGAGAGCGGGAGAAAGATAGAGGGAGAGGGAGAGGTGAAAGATAGAAGGAGAGGACAAAGATAGAAGGGCTGTTGATGAAAGATTAGGATTCTTAATATTTATTTATAATTAATGTTAACAGCCACATTTAGCTATCAGTATTCTTTTATTTCAGCATCAGCAGTAGAAGTCGTCCAAAATGCCATTGAAAGTCGAGCTGGCTACTTGCAGACACCGCAACAAGCCATTGCTCAGTCACAAGCATTGCCATACCCAACCTCACAGTGTGCTACAGTCCTACAGCCTGCACATGCGCCCAACCAATCTCATCCTGTATGTTTTATATCGGGGAATGTTGGAGGTTCTTCTAGCTTCCAGAGACCCTTACAGCATTCAGGCAGTTCACACTCTCAGTTGCATACATCCTTGGATGTCCCTTCATATCCAACAACCTTCCCCTCATCGGCCTCCTCACTTAGTCTAAGCTCCCTACCGACTGGCAGTGTGTCTTGTGTACCCCCCACAGGTAAGTCACTACATGTCATAGATTCATGATTTGTTTTTCAATTATAATAAGAGTTTTAGAATTCAAAGGAATTCAATTATTTTAGATTGTCATACAACCACCTTGTACGTTGACTGCTGACAATTGAACAAAAGATTACATACAGAAAAAAATTACAGAGAGGGGGAGAGGAGAAAGATAGAAGGGCTGTTTAAGGAGGATTATGGAAAAGTTCTTAAAGCTTTGAAAAGGAGGTAGACATTTTGAAAACACTGTGCAGGTCAAAAAGGCCTGAGAGGAATGGCTTCAGTGTAGAAAATAGCCATTCTGTTCTGAAGTATAGCAGTAGGCAAAATTAATTAGATTTATGGTGAGTTTCAGATTTGTTATTCATTTATACAAAGTATAATATGAATTAACAACAACCTGTTATGAGCTTGTTTTATAAGCTAAATGCATTTGTCATAACAACAAAATACCCATTTCTTAATGTAAATCATTATTTTGTGAATATATTTTCATTCACTTCAACTAGGATAAGGAAAAAACCTATACATGTGACTATCAAATATTATGTACTGAAGTAACCTTTGACCCTTTAGGGCTCTGCTCTCACTTCCACTGTAATTATAGCAGTCAGCATTTGTGAAGCTGCCAAAACAATGTTATCTATTATCAATTAGCAATGCAGTGTTGACAGGGCCAGGTTTGTTATTTGGATAAAAACAATATTTCAGTTATGCAGTGTGACACTTGTGCTGACTTTTGGGCATGTAATGTTTTTATCTGTGCCCTGATGAGATCTGTCAACATTTGTCAGGTCATATGCTAAACAACACTCCTACTAATGATGAAAGATGGACAGGACAGGCCAAGCCTTTATTAATATTTAACTAAACTAGGGCATTTTTGACAAATGTTTTGAGTCATTGTGGGTGGTAGACCAAGGTGTTGTGTGCATAGCTTGTTTGTTATTCCTGTTTTTGATCTTACAATCTGTCTATCTATATATCTGCTCATTCATTTATCCTTTTCGCCATCTATTTATTTGTTCATCTGTCCATTGAACAATTTTTTTTTTTTTTATCTCAGTTACAATGTTTTTTTTAGGATGTATCAATTATTCAGCCGTGTATCTAGGGGGATTTTCAAACATAGTCAATTGATTGAGTTAACATGTATATAATATGCTTGATAATAAAGGATTGACCTGCTCTAAGACTTTAAGTTAATAGTCTGATTAGTATTATCAAAATCATACTATCTTCCTCAAGGGTTGTCTCACAGAAAACATTTGTGTCAGTGCTGAGTTTGCCAAGTCATATGACTGGTGTTTGGTCACATGATCCAGTCTTTCCTTTTATCCAAACAATCACCACTGTCCAATTTTAAAAAAGTACTCTTTATTTAATTTAGATTGCTAGAGTAACAGTTTATCCATCTAATAACTTGAGTATCAAATCCTGTTTAAACAATAGTTTGTTTATCCTTTAATTTAACCTATTTATCAATCTATCGTCACAACCATACCTTTACTCAATTTATGTAATGCAGGCATATTGTATGTCTGTGTGTATACTAATACTTTTTGAAAATGATTTATTAAAAAATAAAATTGTTGACATTCAGGATCTCGGTATGCAACCAAATTAAAGATTTTGCTCTAAATATAACAGATCTTTTGTTAAAAAAGTCTGCAGAAATTAGATTGATAGTACTGAATATGAATGATAGTTATAGTCAGCAATTCATCTCTATGCAATTTTTTTAGACACATTTCTTCCTCTGTTCAACTCTTACTGTTATGTTTCAGTGATGTCAGCAAGTGACAGCTCTGTGATCCTGTCTCAACAGAATGAAATGTCACATCAACACATGCAGGGCTCCATGAGCTCACTACACTCTACTGACTCAGGGGTCACCATGAGGAAAAAGTTGCAAGGTATTCCTTTCTAGAGTTTTATTCAGTTTCAAAATTTACATGAACAGTTAACAGTTTACATGCATTTGTGACATTTTTTTTTCACTTCAGTGTTGATGAACTACCTCTTCAAATTAACCTGGAAAAAACTCACACTATAATAGAGGGTGGACAGATAAGGAAGATGGTTATGGCTTAATCATGGTCAGGTCTTAAACACAAGGACTTGCAGTACCTGTCAAAAACCCATTTGACCAATTTGTAAATTATACAAGCTGACGACAATAACAATGTTTGCAGTAGACAGGGCGGCTGCCACTGATTTATCCCCCTGGAAATGTGAACATGGTGCATCCCTGTCCCCTCGAAATCAACATAGACCCTGGAATTTTATCAACTCTCTTATGTTATTGTTACTAAAATATGTGCTATTGCTAAGTCCAAAAAAACAGTTGTTTGGCTAGGGTAACATGTCCTAAAAAAGTAGGGAAGGTAGGTCGGACAAATCTCTCTTTTTTTAAAATAAAAAAGGGTGTTGAAATAGCAAAAATCAGTAAAAAGATTGTAGTTCCCGTAAAATAGCCAAAATCGGTAAAAAGATCATGTTTTCCTGGTTATTTTTGGAGAATGTTAAAAAAAGTCCAGGGTCGGGGCAATTTCTAGGGTCGGTCGGGTACCCTAACCAAACAACTTTTTTTTGGCCTAATGCCCCTTGAACTTGTTCCCTCTGGAACAAAATTTCGAAAGGCTGTCAGTCACCCTGATATTATCAAAGAAGAATTGTATGAGAAAATTATCGTGAGAGAGATTGATTGACCACATTCAATTAAGAATGGAAATTTTGTCAAGATATACATTTTCTCTGTATATGTTTCTACAGAATCAATGGAAGACCAGGCCAATAAACTTCACCGCAGGACGTCGTACCTGATGGCAACAGCTCGTGACAGAACAAACACAGTGCCAATAGAGCAGGCCTTCTCCACACCACAGCTCATCATGGATCACCGGCCCTCGTAAGTCATCACTGGTCATTTGGTCATTTCATCTGTGTCTATATTGGTGTTAACTTTCAGTGACCATTGAATATTTAATAGGATTGGCAATGTATATGACTGTATAATTAATTATAGGAACAGATGGGCTTTTGGCTTGTGTTATCACTTAAAAGGAATAATGAATCAATGACTTTTAAAAATATAAGATCACCTTATAAATGTGTCAATTATTAAACTGTAATAATTAACTATGCTATTATGTGTTGATACAGGTGTAAAGGGTACAGTTTTTTTTCCGTAATTATTAAAAAAAATCCTCCTACAGACAAAAACAAAGTATTCAATGTGGCTTTATCGGGCCTGAATTATTGTATACTAACCAAAAGCTGTTTGTTTTACAACTGTCACTCTAGCTGTTTAGATAACTGAGCACCTTATGCAATTTTATAGTGGCCTTTTTTTTGGGGGGGGGGGGGAACCAAAATGTTTAGATACAAGTGTGATAAGCTATCTCTAAGGCAAGGTCAGGTTTCTTGGTAAGCAGCAAGTGAGCAACAGTGTGAAACAACTGGTATGTGTTGATTAGAGTTTGCTAAGCTTATCAAAATAAAGAAAAAGAAACTACTACTTATAGATAATAATAATTCATGACATTTATAATGATTTTATAGATAATCTGTGATTGGCAAAAATAAGTCACTTACAAAGACTAATTTTGTAAATTCTAAAATATACTATATAAAAGTGGCTTTACAGTTATTGTATAATGAAGAAATAGAAAGCTTTGATTGTAAGTTTGTATTTTTGACATGTTGACATCATTCTGTTTATATTTCTTCTATTTTCTAATGTAGTCTGACCGGTAGTCTGACCGGTGCCCAGGTCCATGCTGGTGCCCAAAGTAATCCAGCCAGGCAGCAAAGTTCTGTCAAGTTGAACAAATTCTTTGGAGAATCGGTAAGTAATTGTTTGGTTTCTAAGCTTGATTTGTTTTTGTGTGTACAGTTTCCATTTTTTTAACACCCTTTTTGTTAATGATCTGCCAAGAATGAAGAACATTGAATCTCACAACACCCTGTTTGAATGAATCAAAAGAACGTCAGAATTTGAACAAAATTTGAATGGTCGAAATGTCTTGCATTCTGATTATTGTCTCAAATGTTGATTGGCAAAACCTTCAAATTTTACATCTTTGGAAATAGTGAAGGTTTTCTGCCTTAAAGATTTATTCTTTGCAAATTGGTTAACAGATTTTTCTTTATTTTCTTTACTTTTATTCATTTTATCCTTAGGTTTTCAAGTCTTTGCCATTTTGTTTGTATTCAGCATGTGTTGGTTTGTCTTTGTGTGTGTGCATGTTTTCAGTATGTGTGTGTGTGTGTGTAAAGACTAATGTTAAAATATTTTCGTAAAATAGCCATTTAAAAGCATTGATTTTTGCTTGTATGATTTTATTGCTTGCATTATATTTAGTTGGATAGGACTCATGAAAGTCAGATCAATATCAAGTTGAGATTTGTCACGGGTATATATGACAAACAAAATTTTCATGAGACAAAAAAAGCAGACTTGTAGTTTTTAAAATCATTGCAAGTTTTGTGTTTCTTTTTTATTAGTAAGAACTCTGGATTGAAAATATGAATATGAAATGCTCATTTCATTTGTACTTATGATTGAATCGTTTAATATCTTTTCTCTCCAGATACCTGAAGGTGTTGAGGTGAAAAATGCAGAAGGAGACTATGCTGTACAGATAATCAAAAGAGGTCTTCTTTTGTGTAAAATATCAGTATTAGAGGGGAAAGTAAGTGAAGCTATTTTTATATCACACAAATCAGTTAGGAGCAGAGGTTGTCACTCTGCCGAGATAATTGTTAGCTCTGCTTTTTTCAAACTAATCTAAATTCTGAGCACCAAATACTAGGTGAGCAAGAAAGAAAAGAAATGCTTGATGAAGCATATTTGTACAATTAATGCCATTCTGGTATTATTTTTATATATTTTATATAATATTTGTATATTTAAAGTGACCATTAATTTAGTCAAGCTACTGTACTTAAAAGGGACTATGATATTTTAGACATTTTTTAAAGACAAAAGCACTTCTCTATTATGGAAGAGCAATGGCCTCTTTGCAATGCCAATGGCTCGTATGTAAGAAGTTAAAAGGTTAAATTTGACAAGTCTAGCATGTTAGGCACCACACTCCACTTGTCCTTGCTCAAGACATAACTCTGTGTTTTAGAAATGATCCCCCCCAGCCTGGGCCCCCCTTCATTATTATTTTTGAGAAAATTGCCCCCCCCCCAATTTCTTAATTTTCTGACCAAAAACAAAATCAAACTAATTTGATGAAAATATCAGTTCTAATGTCTAATACCTAGTAGTTTGTCCTATATGCATACACTTGAATAAATCTTAGTTGATCCTCAAAATCTGTTGTTAGCACAAGCAGCTCTATGATGAAATGCCCACACAAATAATCATGCCCCTCATGTCTATCTGGGCACACTTTCTTTCACAAGTATCCATTCCTTCCATTGAAGTATAAATCTATTTGTGTTGTGACTTTCTATTTATTCAAAGTTTGTGTATAATTTATTTTCAGAAATGCAGTGATCGATCATGGAAGCCAGTGTATGCAGTCTTAAGGCAGAATGAACTATACCTCACAAAAGACAAGGAAAACTGTTCTGTAAGTTATTTTCTCATTTTACCTTTTTCATTCTGTTAATATTTTTTACCGATAAAATATTTATTTAGTTTTGGAACTGTTTTATTTAGTCTTCTAGAGTGAAAATGGAAAACAAGCAGAAAAGAAACCATACCCAGTCCGCAAATAAAAACAGTAAAGATATGTAATGTAAAAAATAAGGATGCCTCTTTTGATCTTAACAGCGATTTTAAGTATGTCGATCAAGATTTATGACATGTTTCCACTCAACTATCATTCATATGTTTATGATCTAATAGAACAAGATGTAAGAGTGATGTATTTAGAGTGGGCACTTAGCAAGGTGTCATGTAGTTTACCACAAGAAATATTTTAGAGCAGAAGCATTTATCTTAATTGTATAACATATTTCATGGCATTACATATTTGAAGGCATATTATTTTTTACTTTGATGTGAAAATTGTTTATTTAATTAATAATTTCTTAATCTTCAATCACATAGGACTCTGAAGTTGTGGATTCAATTATATGAAATGCTTGTTAGTAAATCAGCATCAATTTTAAAACAAATTGTCAGTGGCTTAAAATAGAAAGACCATATAGAGGACAGATCCATTCAATAATTTTGTTGTGGACAACTTTTATCTTTGTTTTTTTGGTTATATCAAGGTTACTATGCTTACTTGTTTGCAAAAATATCAAAACATGTACTAGAAGAAATGAAAGACCATTCAGTCAGTATACAATATATTTTGGTGATTATTGAAAGTGATAAGGAAAGAACATTTTTCACAGTTTTTTTGATGTAGAACTTTACATTATTTATTTGCAGTTTATTTCAGTAAATGTCTTGTTTAAAGAACCATAGCTAACTAAAGTTATGAATATTTCTGCTTTTTAGGTTTCCTGTCATTTTGAAGACCAGCACATCCCACTCAACTCATGCACAGTGATGATTGCCAATGACTATGCCAAGAAAAAGAAGAATGTGTTCTGCTTGACCAGCCATACAGAGTGTGAGTACTTGTTCCAGACTGAGGACAAGGGTACCATGCTCATCTGGATACAAGCTGTCAAGTCTATCAATGAGCCAGACAAAGCGGAGAAAATGGTGGGACTTTTAAAAAGAAAATTAAATCTTATTAATCCTTATTAATGTTATCAGGGCTCCCACATTGGTTTTGCCGATCGACCACTAACAGGTCAGTTTTGGAAAAAATATTTTAAAAACCTGTTTTTGTTTTTAAATAATGCTTTTTTAGAATTATAACTTTAAACAGCTAATGTAGTGTAAAAATACCAATTTTAAAGAACATCCTGGGACGGCCTACCCCAATACCCTATAAGATGTGGAAAGGTATGCTTTGTGTGCATCAGGGCTCACAGATTAGCATGGCCACAAACTTTGAGAACAGTTTTTATTTGAGCCAAGTGGGAGCTCTGATTGTAGTCATATAATGATAAGGTTTAGATTGCTTTATGATTTGTTTATGCATTCTCTTCCTTCTTTTTGAAGTTTGACTGCTGTTGCCCGTGTTGTTTGTATCTTCTGGGTTCCATTGTAGTATTATCTTGACAGATACAGCATGGATATTGATAAGTTTCTTACAGGTTATAGATCAGCAACGGTTAAGCTTAAACAATCTCTCAACTTGCATAATGACTGTTCTTTATATTTATTTTAATTTACCTTTTTTAGAACCGAAACTATCTTTAAACCAAAAACAAAAGGTTGGCCTCGTTGGATTCATTTTTAAGCATTGTTTACTGTACCTCATATTAGTTATGTGTTATAAACCAGTACTCTACTCCTGATAATCCAAACACCTAGAAATGAACATTGGTAAATTATGATAAGGCATTGAACAAGTTCAACAAAATGATAACTCTATATGTCTCAACTAATTTGTATTGCTATTTTCTTATATGTTAAAATTAATACAACTATTCTCTATCTTACTTTCAGGAGGCACTTATTGCTAGTGAACAAGCTGCACCCTCCAGTAAAATGTCCCCCCAAATTGGAGGCCCAAAAGGCAGAAAATTATCTGCTCTGTCTATTAAAGCAAAGTTGTCAACTTCACCCAGCATGAGGCGCAAAAAATCCAATGCTTCAGATAAAGAGAAAGGTATTTTTCTAATTCATTTTTGTCTTCTTAGGATTTTTCAATGAATTTCTTATTAGAACAGTTCAAATCATTCCAGCACAAAATGATCCAAGATTTTTTTTTGCATTTTTGTCCTTACGGTCTATCAATTGATGGGGCAGGTTTTGCATACAGTCATATATATTAAACACACTTAACAGGTTCCAAAATCTTATTCATATATAGAAATAAAATTGTTTATTCTCGACACCAAGAATTGGTGTCGAGTATGTGACGCTGCCCATTTTGTCTGTCTGTGTACACAATAACTCAAGAAATATACCACTCATTGCCAATTAACACCGGTGTGCAGTTTTCGCGCGGACAGGCGCGGGAGCTCTGTACTGTGTTCTTTTGCGCAGAACACAATATTGCACATTCTTTTCATGAAACGTTATTGATCCAAGCAGGAATTTAATTTTCTCAATGTTTTTCTATACATATTTTAATAAAGTTATATTTAAGTGATGCTGACATGGTACAATAAGGAAATATTTTATTTTACATGGTGTCAAGTTTGTACTCAATCTGTTTCTAGTTTATTTAAATCCATCATTTTCATTAAAAATTTGATGAAATTTAACATGACGTGTTTGAAGTTTAACTATGTATGAAAAGCTTAACCACATCTTCAAGATGATGAAGACTTAACTCTGCAACACACAAGTGTGTAGGTTGGCAAAGACTGAGCATTTGAAAGAAAAAGTAAAGCAGTGTTAACATTGTTTTTGTATGATTCTAGATGAGCACTCAAAGAAGGGATGGAAAAGTCGTATTCCAGGAATGAAAGGAAAAAAGTCAAGTGAAGACTCAACAGCATCATTAACATCTGAAGCAGACTCTCACAATGACAATATGCAGTTTGGAGTTGATCTGTGGGAATGCTTCCCATCGCCACATAATGAGGTGACTTGTACATTACTTCCATCTTTTCCTTTTTCAACACTGATAAGCGAATGAAGATATACATATTGGAAATCATTGTTTTATTATTTTTTTCACATACCTTTGTCATAAATTTTACTTTTACTATCATAATAAGACTAGAAATTAAGATATTGTCTTATCTGAAGTCATTGTAAGCAAAAGTATCGACAGGCAAGTCAAACAATTTTCAAGGTATATGCTGTAATGCCCTTGATATCTTAATGCCAAAGCTAAACTGTTTCAAGTAGGTCAGAACATAAGTATTTAAAGATTTATAGATTGTATGAAATTGATGAGGTAAATTGTAGTTGACTTATTTACCCTTATTTAATATGAATACTATTTCCATGTTCCAGTATGTTCCGCTCATCGTTGAATTGTGTACCAGTATTGTTGAAGCTCGTGGTCTAGAGGTAGTTGGCGTGTACAGAGTTCCTGGCAACTCTGCTGCTGTCAATGCTCTCACAGAGGAGTTTAACCAGGGCATAGACAATGTAAACATCAACAACGAGAAGCTATTAGACATCAATGTTATCAGCAGCCTGCTCAAGTCTTTCTTCCGCAAACTGCCAGAACCTTTAGTGCCCTCAGGTAAACCCATGTTATTCATAATGTTATCTTATTCATGTTATCGAGTGTTCAGATATGATATGAGCATGCAGATGCTTTTATGTTGTTTACTCTAAACATTAAGATTTTTAATGTAGATATCTCTTGTGAATCTTATATCTAAAATTCTTGAGAGTTTTTTAGCACAAGGTACATAGCTATCCCAAAAGAATATTGTTGTGAGAAAATCACCATGAAATATTGCATGTTATCATGAGGAGATTGAAATATAAAGCCAGCCATCTTATCTATAAAGTATGTCAAATGATTTTGAAATTTTGAGTTAACTTTAACAATTTTATCTTGATTTTATATGAGTGTTTGTTTATAAAGTTTGTTTGTATTTCAGATACCTATGATGCCTTCATTGCAGCCAGTCGTGACTCAGATGATGACAAAAGAAAACTGAAGTTGAAACGTTTGCTTCATCTTTTACCTGCTCATAACAACGAAACATTTAAGCACATGGCTGAGCATATTAATAAAGTTGCCTCTTATGGCCATGTCAACAAGGTAGATTTTTAATAGATCCTATGAGTTATGTCATGGTTGTGAAATGACAACTATGTTAAGATTAGATTTAACGAATATGATTACAGGGGGAAACAAGGTATTTTGTTATCTTTCACTAAACACAACCGAACTTAACTTTAGCTTGAAGGTCAATTGATATTACTTGTTAGATTTCTAGAAGCATAACTATTCTCCCCTCACCCAATTCACAACTAAGCTGGTTAAAGGCAGTCAAATAACAATGTAGGAGTTGGCATTATCATAGACTTATACACACTGTTTATGAAATCACTCTTCTCTTCTCTCTAACTTTATACAGGGTGACTGCCGCCGATTTATCCCCCCCGGGAATCGCCGAATTTTAGAAATCCCCCGGGAGATCGCCGAATTTTAGAAATCCCCCGGGAGATCGCCGAAATTTCGGAAATCCCCCGGGAGATCGCCGAAATTTCGGAAATCATCGGAGAATAAGTTTTCATTAGTTTTGAAGTTTTTAATCTTCCGTTTTCCATAGATTAATGATACTATTGCTTAGAGGGCCGTCTTTCCTTTCATTTGAGACCAACTTTATAAAAATCGGTTGACATTTGACCAAAATATGGCCGTTTTAGTACTTATATTACCGTTTTTTTTAAATCCCGGGAAATTCGTTTTCATGAGTTTGAGGGCCCCAACCTTCCGTTTTATGATACATTAATGACACTATCACTTAGAGGGACATCTTCTTTTTCATGTGAGACCAACTTTATCAAAATCGGTTGATATTTGACCAAAATATGGACATTTTAGTACACCTACTACTAA
>JAUUEB010499384.1:0-10394 GCA_032362205.1 Clione limacina
ATTATTTAATATGTAATTTTGATATTTCTGATATTTTGATATTATTGTATTTATTGAATAAATTATTATTCAATATAGGCTTATTTGTTAGATGTTTTTTTGTAAACAAGGGTTTTAAAAAGTATTTATAATATTATCAATATGTCTAGATAAACCCTAGCCCATATCAAAGTACTTTCAAATGCATATTTTATTATTATTTGATTACTTACAACATTTTTGCAATGTTCTGCAGTATACTTATGTTGGCACTCAAAATCAATGTTTTGAGCAGCTGAGCCGATTTATACTACTTTCAATGTTAGTCGGTATTAAAATATTAAAGATATCGGGTTTTAAATCCAATATGGCCGCTGCTCTGTAACTTTCTAACTACTTTCTGCTACCCAATCATACAGAAAATACGAATTGAAGGTCTTGAGCCGCCCAAACGATCCATACCATTGAACATCAGCCGGTATGGAAATAAGGAAGATATCAGGGTTCAAATCCTAGGAATCCTAAAAAGGTTTGAGTAGGACGAAACACCATTTTCTTTGAAAGACCACCTTCATCGACACATTCTGTTTGTTAATGCATATACGTGCAGGAACGGTGATCATAACACAATAGTGCAAAAATCGATTTGTTTACAATACAAGTTGATTAATTCAACTTAACAAAGATGAACAAAGTTAGGGTATTCAAATGCAAAGAAATGACTGATTCTTTGTCTTGTATTTAAAATATCTTATGCATTACATAAATGTCTCTGAAAAAAAAGCATCAATTGAAAATGTTAACCAACGCTAATTGTATATATGGAAAATATATTATGCCTGGTAGCAGGTTAATCAATTCACGTCTACAATGAGTTTGTCCTCAATTTGAAATGATATGTCACTTTAATAGACAACTATCTTTTCGTATTTCTTTTTTTGTAAATAAATGTTTGAATTTGTTAATTTATGGTTTTAAGATTATCTTTTTGTTAGTTCTGATGTAAAAATAGCATTAGGTTCAGGAATAAATATCAATAATGCTTAAAAACAGTTTTATTTTAAATTCATAATTTCCTTGGTAAAATTAACAAGATATCAGGGCTTATATGTGTAATAAATGCAACCTTTTCTGTTTTTGTCACTTCAAACCTATTGTTGTAAGCAAAATGAACATGAACAAAGGTTTATTAAAATCTTCGTTTGTAAAACAAAGTCTTAATTTTTTCAAAATGTATCGATATTACATGTTTCTGAATTGAGTCAGTTAGTTCATAACTCTATGATGAAATTATGCCCCATGTTTTATAAAGACTTCTCAACCGTTGGCATTCTACATGATCGATACAGTCTGTCTAAGGAAATTGTAAATATAGATTTATTCTCGCGCAAAGACAGAACATATTAATTTCACTTTACACTTACTGCGTTTTTACGTAGATGAGTCTGATACAAAATTGCTAATTTTTATTCCAATACTGTTTTCTTTTAAAACATACAGCCAAAAACGCAACAAAAATGTTAAACCGACTTTCCCTTTAAGTGCTAAAGGGTTATCTTCTATATTTGTTGTATTTTTTTTATAATTTGTTGTGAGAACAAATTTGCACTGTTGAACTTTTGTTGCTAGATATTAGATAACGGACTATGGTGAATCCAATATTCTTGTCGTGTTTTTGTCTAAGTAACAGCTTCAATATTGCCTCTTAAATCTACTTTATTATAGGATTCCGTTGAGTTGCACAAATACACACATTCACATCGTTATTCACCAGTCATTTTAAACAAATTAAGTATTCGGCAACACCAACACGTCTAGACTCATTAGTTTTTCGAGTTTCCTTTAGCAATAAATGTTTTTGGTTTTATAATACAAGCCGCTCTTTAAGGAGTTCGATCAGAAAATATGAAAATGGCAGCTCGTATTGAAGTTAAAAAATAACACAATATCAAAAGAAGACTCTGTTCCTGAAGGGTTTCTTGCACATTTAGGTCGCGAGTTTATGCGCGATTTCTCAAGTGGTTCAGACAAATTAGTCTCGGTCTAGCGGTGCATAAGCCCAATTCTGGCTGAAGGACAGAATATCGTACTTTGGTGAATAAGAAAAGACAACTGTGTCAAGTATTAACGGAACAAATCAGAAACGTCACAATAATGTGCGAATAAAGCCCCTTATCCTTTATGCATAGTCATCATAAAACAACTAGTCATATCGGAGATTAATCTAGTAATTTACAAGAAGTCTTCCTAGTTGCACAGCATGTCAAGGGCTTCACTAATATAATAACATTATAAGGACATAACGATATAATGACAGTTTTGATAGAGGCAAGAAAGACATGCACGTTGAGATCAACTCTTAACTTTTTTATCACATTAATATTCAAGACAATTTCAGACATTTTACAAAATGAAAAAACCCCAAAAAGAATGGCACCAAGTAATTCAAATGTGTTTTTTCCACGAAGGGTGTATATGTCCTGTGAGAGCACTTGTTTGTGCAATGATTGTTTAAGTTACAACGAGTCCCTGCGCCAAGTTGAACATAGTGTGAACATACTTTCCCGAGGTATAACCGCGCTGACACAGTCCAATCTTTTTGAAATTTGAAAGGGAAAGATACTTAGACCTTTTTTGCTAAGTGGTATTTCGGAGACAGTTTAATGTTTTTGATTAACACAGTATGCACAATCAATTGCAAGCTGTATAGGAATTAATCAAAATAAAGAAATCTTTGTTTTCAGTTTGAATTTAAAAAAAATGTCAATGTTACCTTAAGAATGCTGATAGATGACCCATGTCCAATATCGTGTTGCACAATACACATTTAAACATACTTACATATTTACTGTATTATTTTTTAATCCAATATACGTACCTGCAACAAAAGAGAGAAAAAAACACTTGATTACTTTGTGTTCAAGTCTTAACTACAAAATAAATAGTCAACTATATAAGGAACTTTATCGACTTTAGGATAGAATATCAACGAGATGCAACTGTCGGTAATCACACGGTGTATTTGCCCTAGAAGAACCAGACAACATAGTGTTTTGAATCCGCCAATATAAGCTCCAGAATGGTGAACATATTCGCTCAAATGCAATGATATTTTAAATATCTTCATGTTTTGTGTTAGCAGTTTGGCAGTGTCTTACAGTTTTATTCACGATAAAGTTTTTTTATTCTACTATAACGGATTATCTATTTTAAGATTATTTTCCTCAATTGTTTCTTTAATCTTTCTCGGCACTGCAGATGTTTGCACTTCAGGTACTATTTCCTTGAGTAAGCACGCTCGGGTCTGAATGTAGGTAAAACATGGTTGCCTTATTCGCCAAGTGTAAAAAAACAAAGCACAATAGGAATGGAGAAAGGACCGGGCTATTTTTTAGAAACTCATTTTTCTCAATGACTTAATATATCATACGTTGGAGTTCATTTGACCAAAAAAATATGAACATTTGGTTCCTTGTATATTGGAAACAAATATGAAGCACCGGCACAATCAAAAATTAAAATAAATGAGAAATGAAATCAATACAAAAGCGTGACAAAACACGTAATTGTTTAATGTGTTCAAACTCAAACTTTTCAAAAAATAGAGGAAGAAAGATTTGTCTTGACTTTGACGGACAGACTTTAAGTTCAAATCATGGGACCAGGCCTGTCCTGTGGGTATGAAGCTGGCTGTAAGATACAAGCAGACCAGGCAGGAAATGCCTTTCATGAATGTAAACAGAAAAGCGGAATATTGTCTGTTTACAAGTTACATAACACTTATTTTACTGAAGTAGGATGCTAAAGTTCAATAGAGTTTTCTTAAAACAAGGGCTCCAGCTTTGCAGAGCCTTTATTTTAGAGCCTGCTTCGTCATTTTGTGGGATGAAGGTTTCGTGATGTGCCAGGCTTTGTCTTCGTGAGTTATATATAAACAGGGAATTGGAGCTGTATTTCAAATTGTTCTGCTCCAGTATTTTTTGAAAAGTGGACTTCTTCGCCCGAGACAACTCATCTTTGGTTATTCCTAAAATATTGAAAACCCTCTTATGAGGTAGTAAGTAGTAATGATCAATTCAGAACAAAAATGTTGAAATTTGTTTGCTATAGCCAGGAATGAGCTTCACATGACTAGTCCTTTGTAATAAAAAAGCACTGTATTCAGCTCCAGTTGAAACCCTTTGGCTTGGTCTCTTATAACCTGTGCATATCTTGAGTAGGAAACTTTTTTACTTACTTCGACTGTTTCATAATTATTCACCTGATTTTTTCAATACAAAATATATTATTGAGCCTTAAAACAAGCCCCAACTCCTGTCTCCCCTGACTCTATCCCTCCATACCTACTCAAAACTATGAATGAATAAGAAAAAACAAGATTACCCCTATTTTCTATTTCAGTAGTACCCCTCTCTTACCTAATATTTGTTTCAATAATTTGGTATCAATTAAAAATGGAAGGTGTGGTGTTAGTTAACTTTGATATTTTGATTGATGGATAAAGTCTTTCACAGAAGTTATGGCCTATGGCATGACTTAAAGAGAGCCCAGTGGATAATTTACCCTTACTAGTTCTGTCTGATATTTTACTGACTTATACTCTTTCCTAATTATCCCGCCAACTATTTCTTCAACTAACAACTGCACAAAACAAGACTCCTAAACCATCTTAAGCGCATTTGCACACTCTCAACCTCAGTATAACTGGAATGATCCATGACTTAATACAACACAACCAAAGAAAGAAAATTCAAAATATTATCGGAAGTCAGAACTCTGCCATTATCAAATCGATGTTAGATTTTACACAAACACATTCATTAAAAGCTTCTTGTTTAAATGGATCTACCTGTCTAAAAAAGTACACAAACGATAATAAATCTCAACTGATAAACAATAACACCTTTTATGAATAAAAAAAATAATGAACAACAAAGAGCCGTGTTTGTTGACTGCCAGAATCGTACGTCCCGCGGCCGAATCGACTGTTCAGCCGAGAAGTCACAAAAAAGCGTTTGACGTAGCCCTATAGACACCTGCTTTGTTAGAAGCTTGAATATAATGTTATTACACTATACTTAGAAAATGTGGTTCTCTTTCTATATAAATACATATCTAAGAGATTTAAATAATCGCCTGCATTCATTGAATTTTCGATAAAGTATTAAACAAAATTTGAACCAAATAAAGACATTTGTATCGTAAATTTGAAAATTATCGTAAAGTATAGGCGTGGGTATTGCTGATTTGCCGTTATCTTTTGAGCTGAGAAAAAGTTGTTAAAACAAGTTTTCTGGCCTGGATAATATGCAATGATTCAAGGACTTCCAGACTGAGAAACAAATCTGCACTATCGATGGAGTTGAAAGCAACGACCACGTCTAAACGTAGAGTATTTGACACGAGTTCTTCGTGAATACAACTTTCATTCAGTCTGGCTTTTTATGTTATCAATATGAGAGTGCTTAAACATCACCATGAACTCAAATATAGGAATTTGGTTAACAAAGGTATACTTAATACATAATTGTATTAGTCTGCAGGATTTGGCAAATATACTTCTTTTTGTGATCATCTATAACTAAACATAGCATTTCCAGAGGATGGATAAACATATTCTCGTTTGATTTTTTCTATAAATATTTAACTTATTTGTGTGCTAAACCTAAGCGACAGCTTTAGAAATATGCTTTAGAGTAAACATTTCATAATGTATCAGTATAGTCTGTAGGCAGTGCTGCTTTACTGATTCAATAAATGATAAATCAATCAAACACATTAATAGCAGCAATCTCCCTCAAAGTTGTATTAGAAATATTTCGCAATTGGTTTTTATGTTTACTATTGTTGGGGTGTGCTCATGAGACTTATAATTATGAGTCGTAAAAGTAAATAATAATATGGCGTCGACCTCATCTAGTTTACAGCATCAGTCTAACGTTCATGCCAGACATTAATAATAGCCCTGTTTCGTCTTTCTAATACTTAATTGTCCGAAGAGTCAATATATGGACGCAGGTCCATTTTCCATACACAGTATTTTCTTCACACATTCTCTTCATAAAGACTATTTCCAGATACAATGGTGCGAACATTGATTCGTGCACGATAACGTGTTTATCATTTCTCAACGAAGAGTATAATTACAGTTTAACATTATCGACGTATGTAGTAACAATTCTGCAGATTGAATGCATCACAAATAAACAGCAATTGTGCAAACAACATGTGTGGCGCTTTAAAAAACACATTTTAAATTGAATATGATGGCTTGGTGCTTTTTTGGCACAAATCATATTTCTAACACAAAGAAGTTTTCACTTTTGAAAAGTTGAGCCTAATGCTTGCCAAGATTCGTTCAGACGACTGTTGATATTGTGACATTTTGAAGCCCTCGTTGTTTGTTGTCTTTTTAAAAGGTTATGATGAATACCCCATAAATATATGTTGAGCTACTGCTATTGAAATATAATAGGGGGAATACGTTTGCAAAAAAGCATCATCAAAAACATAATTTATGTTTTCGTGATTCAGTGGTTTGTACATGACAAACCGATATGAATAGATACCAATTCATTTTCAATTTGAGTTTTTAAACATGATATAATGATTTAAGGGGTATTGATTTTAGACAGGGTCAACTCTTTTAAACTGAGCGATATGAACTATTAGTATGTATGTGTATAAGGTAAATGATTATATGTTAATCATGGATAACTTTGTGAAACAAGAAGACTCAATCGTTTATACACAAGTTATTTAACGTTTTTTTTCAAACAACTGATCTACAGTTTATAAACGTATTGTGACGTTTAAGCACTTCTTGCACGCTTTTTAGGATAGACGTTGAAATAAATACAAAAGCGATCTTAACATTATGCCCTCGATTGTGATAAAACATGACAAACAGAAACAAGCACCATGCTGCTTGGAACCTCACTGATTTCTCAATCCTTGTTAATTATGTAAGATGATAACTACAACGCGCTCTTTAATTGGCTAAAAACAAATTCCACGGCTATATGAACAGCGAGTAATATGTCTGTCAGCTCGAGAGACAACGTGCTAATTGGTCTTGCAGTTCAGTGAACTGTATTTTTTAGCAAAGAAACGCTTTTTTATTGGCGTTTAGAATAGAAAGCCACAATTTCGCATGTTGCCAAGTATTTTGTAGTCAAAACAACTTGTAAAAAGGAATGGATAGTGTGTTTAAGCACCCAAATAGATTGGTATATATTTTCTTTAATCAGTCTATGAGAAGTATATGCAAAATTGATTTATTAGCATGTGCCAAAGAGGCTAACTAATTGTATTGACATGAACGGCATACAGCGTTATTGAATTACCAGAAAACTGTTAAAGAGATATTTCCAACCGTAGGAAATGAATATAAACATGTTTTCGCTTAAACCAAAGTAGAAAAGAATATAATTGCAAATTTGTATCCAACCTTCTTTGCTTATAGCACAGTCGAAAATCGCTTATCAGTCAAGAACACTGTACAGTAAAAAAATCTTTACAATACTTTCTTTAAATCAGCGTTTTCAGGTAATAGGTTTTTTGTTTTACGTATGTTATCATGCGGATTCATAGTGATTTACGATAATGGTGTATTCAAAAAAACAAAAATGTCTTCCTTACCGTTGCATTACATATATCATGATGTAGGATAAATTCATTAATGATTGACATTTATTCAATTTGTGACTTTTACGCATTCAAAATCATTAACTTGGATGTATCGCCAAGTGGCTAATATAACAAAAGACAAACGGCAATTAGGGTAGCGTGCTATAGGTATTGCTATAGGTATTGCCATCTCGCAATTATCTTGTTCCTTCAAACATGATATCTTCATCTGTATGGAGACATAATATTTTGACATCTAGGTCTATACTAAATGAATTCATCGTGATTTAAACTGATCATTTTAATTACTTTAAAACGCACACAAATATTATGTATTTGTATTCTATTGATATGACATTAGACTCGTGAAAGAAGTCGGTGTAATTAGAGGCAAATATACCAAAGCGCTTATCTAGGTTAGGGCATGCGTAAATATCACTAACTGAGAGAAACAAATTAATACAATGATAAATTTGCACTATTTCAACCTTATTTTTTTACACCACCCCTTCGCTATCGTTTTTTTTTAAATCCTAGTTAAGTGCCTGTATATTATCTTTGTCTAAAACCCCCGGCTGAAATTATCAATGTATCTTCCCCTCC
Organism: Clione limacina; assembly: GCA_032362205.1. Lineage (NCBI taxonomy): Eukaryota > Metazoa > Mollusca > Gastropoda > Pteropoda > Clionidae > Clione > Clione limacina. Next base: position 8,212 of record JAUUEB010499384.1, read on the forward strand.
TCTGGATTTTAAAGCACTCCTTCAAAACAAGCCTTCTAAAACGCATACAGTTCTATAAAACCCCAGTCACAAAGCACAGCTACTGTTTGGTTTTTAATCTGTAATAAGATAAAGCTTTCTCTAATGATTCTTATTATCCACGTCTTGTCAAAAATGAAAGATTCTTAAACAATTAACGTGACACAAGGTGTCATTGTCAATATCGACCAGCTAAGTTCAAATCCAAGCAAACACACTTTCAAATTATTGATTGTTACGGGATTTACTTTTATATCTTTTGTTAGTCTTTTTTGTACCCTATAGTTGAACCGTGTAAAATAGCCACCTGACGCCCACCAGTATTGGTTTTATCGGTTTTGTCGACATACTTGAGTTATCTGTAAGAAATAACATATTATTATATGATTTGTGTTTTTATTGAATGTACTCGATTGATAATGTACATCGGAGTTATGCTAGCATGCTGGTTCAGTCCAAGTGAAATGTTTCAAGGTATGGCAATAAATAAACGGTATTAGGTGTTAAAGGCCTTCATCAACACGATGTAGTTTTATCGGCGTCAGCGCTACTTACACATTTTACGTAATGCCTCAGTTGGGATTTAAGTTGCAACACAACTCGTACACCATTGGCATTATAATCATGTACAATAAATAGCAAAGAATACACACGCCTTTTCAGCAATACCGGAGTAAACCAATGTACATGTATTTCTTTATCGCTGCTGCATTCGCTCATGTTGAAGCGAGTTTGTTGAAAGTGACATCGAAATTGAGCCCGAGCCGGATTCGAACGCGAATCCTCTCTCATTAAGATGTACATTTAGCCCTACACCTACAACGCTTTCTACCCTAATATTGAAGCTATACTGAAATTCTGGAAAGAAAATCAATATCAACTGATGTTAGAAGCTCAATTACACTCAATTGAACTCATACATTGCATACATTCGGCGAGTTTGACCTGGTTTTCTCGTGTAACAAGACATTGACTAAAGACGATTAGACTACATTAATTTATTATATGCGTATTGCGTGTATTGCTGACCTAGATTAAAGTGTTCAGTGCTCAGTGTTACTATAACGGTCAAAGTTTAACACAAAAGGAAGTCAAGAAATGTCGATGTGAGAATATCGCTAAAGTGAAACAGTTGATCCTTAAATAATAATATATATGCTTTATCCGTGAATAATACCTTGAAAATGTTGACCTTGTATGATTTTGGCATTTGATAACAATTAACTACGCCGTATTAGTCGGGGGGGAATGAGAGGTTTCTCTGCACCCCCCCATGACTCAACGGGACTTGATTTTTATTGATCCTTAGGGTATATAGACACAAAATTTTGCCTTTGCCAAAAAATCAACCTGAACGAACTGACCACTATATAGCGCAGTCTAGAATGTCCCACATGTCCAATCATGTTAAGGCTGGCTATTGATGAAGAAGGGGAATGTTGTTCGCTTAAAGATCTGTGTACTGTGCATTGTCATGCATAAATGTGTGTTCTTGTCTTTGATTCTTTAAGTATGGGACAACGTTTGGTTAAAAACCTCGTTGATGTAGCGCTGTTCTGTAAGGTTTCCGCTAATCGGCACAAGTGCAATCTTGCCAGTTGATGTAATTCTCGCCCAAACCATAAAACTGCCTCCTCCAAAATTTCCAGCTTGACGAATGGATGCACGAAGGTAACTCGAAGCATTTCGAAGAGCGTTAAATTCGTCTCGGGTCATGGGCGTAGGGAGGGGGGCACTGCCCCCCCTGGATTTTTAAAATATGTTGATTTTTCTCCAGGATCCTTTAAAACGCACCATTTTGCAACACATTTTCAAAATTTTTGGGGTTAAGCCCCGATTTTACAATAAAAATACTTTATAACCATTAGAAATATAATCTTTAAGCAGTCAGACGTTCTTAAATTGCAACTTTTCATTTGAATTATTTCAAAATTTCTCATGACCTATATTATAGATGAACCCTTCAAAAAATGATTTCCGTACGGTCACTTTTTTACTCTATATTCCCCCACCGTATAATAAAATGGCTAAAAATGCGCAATTTATCTTCCATATTTCAAATTTTCGTCTCGCTTCGCTCGGCTCATGCCATCATCCCTCCCATAAAAAATGTCTGGCTCCAATTCTGCACCATACTTCTTTGCTCGTGATTCCCATATTAGTAG
>JAUUEB010499406.1:0-10394 GCA_032362205.1 Clione limacina
TGTACTTATTTCACTAGTTACTAGTTATTATCTAATTAATAATATTAAAGGGATCTACCTCTAGGTTTACCGTAACAGTAACCACCGCCGATATAACCACCATGTCTTGATTGAGACGTTAAACACGATACCTTTAACGTTATACGTTTATTTTCCACCATAGTCAGGCAAGTAGCTTTTAAATTTTCAACTTTCTGTGAACATGGTGCATTGCCACACTTTTTAAAGTCCAGAATGTAAATGCATAATAATAATTCGTGCAGCTGCCGCTCCAAGGTGACTTGACTTGTGTCAGTTGATGATGTTCGTAGCATGTAATGAGGTGCATTCAAGGATGGATCTCATACCAACATGAATAGTGTCCTATTATTGAAGCTGAGTCTTGGAGGGTGTGATGAGCCCGAATCTCTATACTAAATTACAGGCAGAAACATAATTTATAAGTTAACTTGTGGCTGAAGTACCCGGTCTTACCCGGTAGTTTGATAACAACTTGTAAAATGTATTAACTATTTTTTATCAGCTGATTGCTGACAAACTGATTGCGGCTAAGGAATCAGATATATCAATAGCATCCAACAATGGCTCGTCTTTCCGTCAGTGTTTTTGACACGTTGTGTTGACGTGCATCTTCTTATATCTAGGTCAATCTCTTTTAGAGAATCATTTGCATAAACAACTTATTTCTGATCTATAAAAGAGTGATAAAGAATTAACGACATTTACATACTTTAATTTCACAACAGTAATGGAAGTTTTACACCTCTGAATCTAACGATATTTATCATTTTGACAGCTGCTATGGTTATTCGTACCTATAGCGACCATCTTTTGTTTATGGACTTTAAAATGCCCTTGAGGAGAGTGTGAACGGCCCAAATATTTGAAAATTGCCAAATGTGTTTTTTATGTTTACACTCTAATAGTCAGACCCCTAAAAGAGATGATGCCACAATGTGCACACAAGTGAAGGTATATATGGTAATTGGATCAGTATGCTAGAAAAGAAATCAAACCTTGTTCGTTGTTTTAGTCCACGAGGTTTTACATTTTTAAGCCAAAAACCAACGTTAATTTATTTTATTATTCATTTAAAGATGAGGCTCAGGCGCTAGCCGAAAGTGAGCGAGAAGGCCCGGTATGGGCGCAAGATATATAAAGAAGGGAAAATTGTTTTTTGGCGTAATAAACGCAAAGTTTAATTCGTAATAATGGGTTCTAGTTACACCTTGATGGCTAATATATATATACTACCAGCACTGTGTTTTATAGGATACTGACATTCAAAAAAACATCTTTATCCCTCTGAACGTACTCACCTGCCAAATCAAGGTCGCAATTTTGTGGTCAGCCATATCAATGATGTCCACCTTGTTCAGATCCATACAGTATGGTGTGATGTTACCCACAATACACGACGTTGTGTTTTCATTACCTAGTAACGTAAAGGGGGGCTTAACAAGGTATGTTTTATCGAAAACTGTGTTTGGCTTCTCCCCCGGTACGTTAGTGCTTACATTGGAGAAGTCGTCCCTATGCAATGACGTCATCATAATTTCTAATGTTACTGATGACATGTTCATAGCTTTTCAATAACCTCTCTTTTAGAGTTCAAGGTTCAACTTAATCCATAATCAAAAATATGTATGTTCTCCCTGTATTTTTTTTATATCAATCATGTCACAACATGTCGTCATTGGTCGAGATAATGTATTAAGCGTGAAGACATTAGACTCAGTCTTGGTAGACAGAAAAGGGTCCCATTCTTATTGTTTGGACGAAGAAATAAAATAAAGACTCGTATCCATGTGTCAAACAAACAACTCAGATTAACTTGTTTGGTCGAAATTAACTCGGGATGAATTATAATCAGTTGACGTCAGGTGATGATTTCTCCATCCGTAGAAGCATAACACAAAGACACTGGTGACACTCGATAAAATTCAAAAATGCAAACCTGTTGACAAAACAAAAATCCATTTAAGTACTATAAATGATACTCAACAAAATGTACACGAAATCGCGACATTGCAGACTCAACTCAATGAGAATTGCACCTGAAAACGGTAAAATTAACATCATAGATAGTTTGACCTTTATCAAACAGGATTGCTATGGGACAACTGTTGACAATAAAACCATAGAAGGGGACAGGTTTGTTATCATTCATGTGATAATTGGTTATATTTGTAGGATTTTACTTTAGCTCTAAGACTCATAGTTATATATCCGACATGTGTGATACAATCAAAGCTGATTATATAATAAGTGTAACTTTATCTTACTTTCATCGAAACATTCAATGTTATAAATGTAAGGTGAGGAAAGCTCTGCCAACATCAATTAATTTTAAACATAAATAAATAATATGATATATCACACATACTTAATTGAGATATGTATAAATGAAAATTCACTTAAGATCAGTACTACTATGCTCTCGTGTTGTTTGATGATTAATTAAATTAAATTGATATTATTTTTTATATTTATTTGTTTATCTGTTTATTCAATGGTGTATGTGTATAATATTTCTATCCACTATTTTTATGATGTTTGTTCATCATTATTATTGTTCATTTGTGTGTTTATTTTTTGTGCGGTTTTTTTCCACGCACAATTATATTTTGCAGTGGTATATTTTCTTCTAGACTAGCTATATGTCTTTGTTAATTTTTTAAACACGCTGTGGTCCCGTCGGCGAAGAGAGAAATCTGAAATCTTGCACGGAGGCGTAATTCGTAGGTCCCTAAAAGCTGTAATCGAATTTTGGGGTATTTTTTTGACAGAATTATACCCCTTTTTAGGATTTTCATGTACGTTCTAAACGCAGCGTTGGGAGTAGGACCCTGAAATATTGCACACATACTCTTCTAGGAACCTTCTAAGAATAACTTTCTCAACTTTTAAAAACATATTTTGTCAGAGTTATGGCCCTTCAATGTTTGCTATTTGCACTTTGTTACTTGTATAACATGTAAGGTTGATTTTTGTTACACTTTATTATATTTTAAAATGGAAATAAAAAGGTTTAAACAAAAGTATCTGACAATTGTGGCCAAGAGTTTTCGGATAATAAAACAGAACTTTTTAGTTATACAATAAGCTGTCTGTATTTCTAAATTTTCTATAATAAAACTGATTCCAAATTAAATATGACACTTCATACAAACACATGACTCCTTGATTGCGTAATTATATTCTGATAATATGATTTAAATATGTAAAACGTTGCTATTCAGATGTTATGAGTCAATATGATCATTCTTCACACTCTGGAAATTGTAATCTATTTGCACATAAGACTCAGTATTACGTCACTTAAAATCTCAATCTGCTAAATGTCAGAATCATATAGAACATTGAATGTTTGTTTTATTATAAATACCGATTGATATCACATTGATCTGCTTAATACACCTGATGAATTTTCATAAGCAGGGCAATCTACGTTTTAATGTTTGAAGTGTTTTGGTTTCTATTGAAACCAGGGTTTTTACATCAATTGTAGTAGTTTTAAGCCATTTCCGAATTATTCGCCTTTTTTTTACTTGACAATAAGAATGTCTCCTTTGAGAGTTTATTGCTGTCGGTAACATTTTCACCCCATCCTTCCCTCATATAATAATAAAATAACCTTTTCAAAGCTGATCGTTAACATGTCTGGACTTGTCATAATAACAGATGACTCCCTAGAGACGAATTTCTCTCGGGCAAACGTGAGTAGACCCGGGGGCGTATTTAACTGACAAAGCGCGACAGTGCGCGTATTGTCCACTGGGTGGAATTCTGATCAGGTCGGGTTCATCTTCTTCATCAGACACCAAAGTGCTAATTGGAATAATTTTCATAAAAAACATCGTCTGTTCTCATATCATATATATTTCAATTTATCAAAGCCTCGACGGTGTATTTTTATTGATCTTCCGTCAAATAATCACAACCCTTTCGTTTGTTCTATTTTTAATTTGATAACCAGTGTCTTAACTTATATATTAGTCGTTTTGTTTTAAAAAAGTCTGTCATCTTTTTAGTTAAGAACTGGCAAGTGTTAAGTATTTCTTTTGAAGCTAGTAAAATTTCTGTTCAATTTGTTCATTTTTTTTCTTGTCGTTTGTTAAAAAACCCTCTTCACTTTATAAAAATTCACGAGTCATAATTTGTTTGTTATACAATCCAAGCTGACAAAAAATCGTTAGATCAAGATTGGCAACGCTAACAAGTACATTTTTTATATTGAATTTAGAGGTCGGTTAAGGTAGAAAGCAGTTCCTTGACAATTCCTTGTCACTCGTCGGCTGCCTCCAACACAACCTGTAGTGTAGACCAGTCATCTGTTTACGTCCCTGAGTGACTCAATTAATTGTGTTTTTTGTGTCATGAGAAATAAAGACGAATAACAACCGATCAAAGAATATTAAGACAGATCCTTGTGAAAACACAAGTGTCAATATGACAGTAAATATTTAAAAGGTGTTATTAAAATGTCTTCTTATCTTCTGAACGAGGCAATTTCATTTTCCATTGGAAACACGTACCAAATGCCTATTAAAAAAAGAAATGTGACGGTCAGTAAGGCCACAACATTCCCTTCCCGCCATTAAATTTAACATCACCAGTCTCATATTTTAGAAGAGATTCACCGTCATCCGTCTTTTTTTCTGGTTTACAATGTGCATTCTTGATATGTTCTTGAGCCCTATAGTTGAACTTGCTACATCCCCTATTGGAGTGTTTTGGATCATATTAAGTTAAAAGGATGAACGTAAAATGTCTACAAAAACATTATTAGAACCAAGAACCGTGAATCTTTTTTTCAACCCCCTCATATATCTTAGTGCAATGATTTCTGAGAAGCTCACGGGGCATAGACAGATGAAGGACAAAAGACAGAAGAATGTAGAAACAACTCTAACATGACCCTTAACTCATCTAGTATAATTGAGATATGGGAGGTAATAACAGTTTAATGTAGCCCATTCATGATAGAGCCTCCTCTGCCAATCAAGGCCGGATTGCCCAAGGGTAAAGAGCGCCTAGTCCCCGTGTAATGATTATAACCGTGATTTACGGTATCTTACACTCTTTTCTAATCATATATGGATTACGCCATGTTATGAAATTGTAAATAGAGTCGTACAGTGATAATGCAACCTAGTGCTTATGTAGTGCAGCGGCACTATAGTCTCCTGGCCTGAATTCCCCGTCATGGCTTACGATGAGCCAGTATTCCCCGGATATGCCGATTGGGCATGTGAACCCAAGATCCGTTCCCTTTTCACTACAGTATTCACACCGAGCAGACCTATATTTCTATAACCATAAACCTTAATCATATACTCAGTCGCCCTTACCACGTCTTCAACCACATAGTAACGACGTTCCTATATTCTGAACACTTTGTTATTCCTTCACTCCCGACTAGTAGTGAGGTCAAAATGTAGCCCAATCAAGACATTTAATGTCTCTCAATTGACAGCTATGACAAAGAAGATTACAAAGTTCTAGACAGAGAAATAAGCCAACACGCACAAATTATCGCCAATCTTATAATATTATAATTGCCTTTAAGACGTAGATAGGTAGGCAGTAGGTACGTAGGTTAGTTGGTCTAGTGGTTAATTGATAATTGATACTAATCATTGACAGCTCCCTAGCGAAAACACCGCCTTAAAAATCCCATACTAATTTTAAAAGGTCTCTAAATACCTAAGCATGTGTCTTTTTGGGGTCTCTGAAGTTTTCATTTGTAATGCTTGTTAGAATAATCTAATAAAACAAACATGTGTATTACTTGACACCTCCCAAGCGATGACCCCATTTTGAAGAATGGAATGTAGGCGTTGACAGACGTGTTTTACTCAGCCCCCAAGCTATACATCGAATATTACAAAGTAATTGAGCTACGTTTACCCCCCGTCATTATATTTCAAATTTTGAGGTTTCCATTCATGAAAATTCATAAAAGCCACATTGACTTGTTGACTCAAACTAATTTGCGCAAATTCTTCAAAGTCCCTTGGGCAAGACATGATTCAATAGCCATACAGTAAATCTCATGAATTGTCAGTGTTGGGGTAAAGTGGGGTAGTAATTCACTCGAGGAGTACTCAAGTAGTATTTTCGCTACTTCTACTCCACTCGAGTAGTTGCTGGATTTTTTCTAACTACTCCACTCGGGTGGGGTAGATATAACTACTCGAAGACTACTCGACTCAAGTTTTCGAGTAGTCTTCGAGTAGTTGGGTTATTTTTAAATAAAATAATCATAAAATGCACAAATAAAAGCATAACAAAATAATAAATGTGTATTTTTTACCCAATATTTTGTCAGGTTAGATGAATAATATGTATTTGCTAATGTCACTTTTTGAATTAAATCAACTATTAATTTCTAACAATTTTCTACAAATAAGTCCTGGTCATATTTTTTTTTTTAGCAAAAGCCACACTTTTAAAAAAAATAAGTATTTTTAGGGGTACATCAAAGAGATCAAACGTGCCTGCATTCGGTCATGTGCACTAAAAATCGGGTTTTAGATACTTTTCATGGTTATAATTAACTTAACATTTTGTGTGTGTTGTAAATTTGTTAATTTCTTTATATTATAGTATTCTATTCTACGTGTCCACAAATTTGAAAAATAATCTTGTCCCTCATCAACAACAAAAAGCCTAAAAGGTCACTGCACGGGGTCGCATGCTAAAAAAATCAGTATTTAGATACTTTTCAGGGTAATCATTGACTTAATTTTTTTTTATTTCTTTATTTTTTTAGTGTATTCTTTATGTATGTCCTATGATTTTTTTAGAATTTTAAAAGTATCTTGTCCTTCAACAAAATGAAACAAAGACTCATTTTTGGTCAAAATAAGACAAATACTTTTTTTTTCACATTTTGTAAAGATAAATTTGTCATACATAAAGAAACATATATAGAAAGCATTTTAAAAATTAACAAAAAAAATTCAGTCAATTATTGCACTAGAAAAGTATCTAAAATTGATTTCTTTAGAGCATGCAATCCAACACGGTAACGTTTTAAGCCTTTTTTTTTTATTGCTGAGGGTCAAGATGGATTTTAAAATTCTGAAAAAATCATAGAGCTATATATGGACAAATAGAATTTTCTTTGACTTCTCTATTGACTTTAATTTCAAATTTTTTTCAGAAAAAAATAGAAAACGTTAATGACATTTTATTAATTATGTGAACAGTCCCTTATTCATTTTTGTTTTCTTTTTCACCTTTTTTATATATTACATTTATACAAAAACATATGAGACTACTCGGAAAGTACTCGGAAACTACTGAGTAGATACCCTACTCGAGTACTACCCGAGATAATTTTTTGTGGAACTGCTCCACTCGAGTAGTACTCGAGAGTTTTTTTTATGGGGAACTACTCGATCAATACTCGAGTAGTTGACATTGTCAACTACTTCCACTCCACCCGAGTAGTCACCCAACTTCTCGGCCTCAACACTGTGAATTGTAGTTTAAAAATGTTTGCGTGTCCATAATATGTGCTTTTGTGCCTTTTGTTTTGCTTAAATATGTATATATATATGCACGTTTTATCCGTCGAAATCATGTCTATAAAGTATGTGTGTCCATTAAATATCCTTTCGTGTATGTAAATCTTAAATCCGTTTTTTATGGTAATCTGTCCTTTGTTGTTACACAATCATTAAGACAAACACTGACATGAACGGCCAACTAGCCACTAACCAGGTTTTAGAACACATCATTTAATCAGCTTAACGTCACGATTGCGGATAGTGATATTGATTACTTTTAACTTTTTTACTGGTTCACTCAGATAAAAGCGATTAGGTTGATAATGTTTTACTTTCTACTTCGTACGTCATCATTGTCTACTTTGTAAAAATCTGGCTAGTCTACCAACAAGAAAAATTCTGAAAAAATCAAAGGCCATGGAGATATAAAAGCAAGTACATGGCATCCAAACGCAATATCGATATTACAATATCTAGGGTTTAGGATATCATTATATCGTTTGTATCATTACGAATTATATAATGCGATAAAAAGAGAGATTGATAGGTTCAAGTAGAGATCTATCATAAACTATCTGTCATATTACTGCGAAGTCTCTATTTCGTGTAGACATTTTATTTTTTACTTAATGACGCTTGCGTCGATTAACTTAATTCTATATCATGCACTGTACGTTTGAGCAGTGGACAGTTCGATGTAAATAGGAAGGTCCTAGTTCGAACTACATAGGTCATTCAAAAAGTAATGCATAAAGTTAAATAACACGAGTAATTGAAATTCAAATGGAAGAAAAATGTGCATGAACATACATTTAGGTATTCCCTCGAAGCGGGATATTTCAATTTTACTTTTTGTACGTTTCCAAGGGAATGACGTCACTTCAAGATGGCTTCCTTACTGGCATTACGTTGAAGACAAAGAGCTGTAGTTGAATTTCTTTATTTTGAAGAAATAAAGCAGTCAGAAATTGTTAAAAGACTGAAAAAGGTTTTCAAAGACAAAGCTTTAAATCAGTCAAGAGTTTGTAGGTGGGTGAATCGACTAAGTGGCTCTGTTATAGTTGGAGATAAAGACGAGATGATTCAATCTTGCGTTCAAACATTGCAAGACAAGCCCCGCGCCGGTCGTCCCTGCTTAACAACTATACCGTTAAATAAAACAACACTTGACGAATGATTTCTCTTCTGAAGTATATATACAAACATTGAATAAACTTAAGACAAGAGTTATACGAGTTATACCAGGACTGACCATGGATAGGGTGCTCTTTCATCACGAAAATGCGCCAAGCCACACCAGTGCCAGGACAAGGGAGACAATCACCTCTATGGGGTGGACAACTCTACCACACTCATCCTATTCCCGTGATTTATCCTCTGACTACCATCTGTTTGGTCCTCTTAAATCAGCTTTGAGAAGAATCCACCATGCCGATGACAATAAGCTAAATTCAGCCGTCACGACTTGGCTCAGAAACAAGGCCCAAGAGTTCTACTCCGCAGGGGTATACAGGGCCTGGTTCAAAGATGGAACAAAGCCATCCAAAGACAAGGACCATATATTGAAGATAAAAAATTTAATCCTGAGACTTTCTTTTTTAATTTGATGTATGGCACTTGACTGCCTACCCAGCAGTATAACTTGGTACCTGACTAGGCAGTGAATGTCTATGGAAGAATGTTAGGGCAAGACACTTAATATTCCATTCCTGTTAACTTCACAAGGAGCTGAGAAGGTACATGCTTGTCTCCATTGGGCGCGTCTGTGTAATAATAGTAGCAAAGCTCTTTGAGCTTATTCCAACGGGAAAGCAATGTATGTATGCAACTTTTAATAAAATGTAATTAAACTTTTTTTCATAATGGTTGACAAAGTATTCCTACGGTGTCCCTCTTGCCCATGTTAAATTGCACATGTTGTGTAACATTTTTTGAAATGAAATACATGATTAAGTTAACACTGCTCACCATTTGCTTTTGCATTATCACAAATTTGAGTAGTTGTTGAGCATTGCATGGAATTTCTTTCTGACAATTTATTTTAAGTTGTGTTCACGGGTTTGTGTTTTATTGAGAAAAGATGGAGACCGTTATTAATGATTGTACGTAGAACTCCGTTGTTGGAAGGTGAATTATGGGGCAGTGTTTTTCTGATATAGAACTTGGTCATAGATATTATATGATTTAACCATTTGTCAATTTATTTAACTATTTAGTTTCTGTGTGTTGAAGAACGAAGATCTGCTTACAAAATATACCAAGCCATATGGCATAACAGACACCAAAAACTGATAAAGGCCAACGACCATTCATCAAATGGTACTACAGCTATAATGACAATAAATGCACCCGTAATTAATCTAATGTTCACAGTTTAACTGACAATTTACGAAATAATTGACCGTCATAATTTATAGTTGACCTTGAAAAAGTCACAGGATACCTTCAAGGTGACGAAAAAAAACTTTGAGCAGACAAAATATCTTCCCGAGTAAGTAACGCAAATTAAAGACCCTATGCCATCTCTACATGAGCTGACAAGGAAAGCTTTGCTATAAGTTTGAAACAAAATGATCGTTTACGTAACTTAGTACAATTATGATTTTCTCTTGACTTTTTTCATAAGCCAAGGATGAAGTTATCGATTATCTTGATTCTGACAAGTATTTAAGCCAAAAATACGTTTTTCTCCATATTTTGTTATCATCGTTTAATTACTTAACAAGGGTCAGTTATTTCTATCAACGCCCCCCCCCCCTTTTTTGTAAATGCTACAAGTCACGACAAACAGTGTAAGATAGGGTTTAACATAGTCTCGAAAGTTGATTTCTCGAGAATCTCGTTCTCGAAAGCCAATTTCTCGAGATTTCTCGA
>JAUUEB010499417.1:0-10394 GCA_032362205.1 Clione limacina
ACACACACATACACACATACACACATACACACACACACATACACACACACACACACACACACACACACATACACACATACACACACACACACACACATACACACACACATACACACACACACAAACACTCACACACAAACACACATAAACACAAACACACACTAAAACACATTCACAAACACACACACAAACACATTCACAAACACATTCACAAACACATACACAAACACACACACAAACACACACACAAACACACACTTATCTCTTTCCGCTTCCTTTCGTTCCCTAATTAATTAACACATGTCATTATTTCCAATACCAGTAGTCACCAGGTTAACATAGTTTTCTAGCTTTATTTGTGTTCCTCAGGGCATTGTTTAGCTGTTTATTGATTACGTTAGATATTCATTTTGATGATGATCGCATTCTGATCTCAATAATGCAACATCCATGTTGATGAGCGTTATGCGATAAATGTTTAGAATGTTTACACCTATGGCATTGCAATGCATAACCAGACTCGCTCTTCCATGCAATCTAATGGCTTTATACGCAAGCAGGAAATGAACAAAGTTAGTATGTATAGATATAAGTGATCATTTGTGACGGGTGTTGGTGATGAAAAGATACTCATGAGTATCGTGATAGCAATGATACTAAATCTTGTGAAAGTGATTATATAAACATAATGGTGTATTTAGAAGGTGTAAGGGAGACACACCACCAGTGTAAGAAGATCAAAGGTAAAAGCTGAAGTAACGAATGGTAGAATTATGTCTGTCAGGAACTACTTAATCCACTATTGCAATATGACGAGCAATACATGTGTCAGTGACAGGATGATATGATACATGGGCTGTTGGCAAAACGCTTGTATGATAATGTCAAGGGGTAACAATTTGTGTTTATACAAGTTTATTGTTATATTTATTTTATAAGTCTTGTCTCTGACACAAATGCAAGGAAGATGAGTATTTTATCCGACCTTCTTGGTATGACTTTCTTCTTGTTCTCGAGACACGATCTAAGGTTTCTGCTTTGGCAGAGAAGAGGCTCGCAGACAGTCTATCATATATGATTGTTCACCACCTTTTATTTATTTGTGGAGTTTATACTCGAGTGGTGTACTGTTGGCAATTTCTTGGATGTTACATATAATTCTGATAATATCGTGCTATGTGAATGTGCGAGAAATATAATTAAACTTGCAACAGCTGTAAACCTTTATTTATGCCTGAAACTGGTAATATTTTAGTTGAGTTACCGGATCCTCATATTTGAAGGTTCGATTACCATTATCGATATCGATGCGTACTGCCGACGTTTTTCGGTTCAGAGATTATTTTGAGTATATAATACTACTTGCACATCTTAGTCAACCACGTTTTGGAGAACATAAAATACAACGGCATGTATAAACCCTTACGTCCATTCAGTGGTCTGCAGAAAATAGCGAACAAAAATCATCAATGTCGCAAAACCATCACTTTGAATCAACTCTGACGATCAGTTTCTAGCATTTTCCATTTATAACCTCACAAACATCTAGATGTTAGGATCAATTTAAGGCTGTGATTGTTTGTCGTCTGGCGTGGTTTTATTATTCCGACGTCGTTAAAATATATAACAGTATAGTATTGATCCAGTGGTACGATGTATGTGGACGCTAGGCGTGGAATTATTCAAAGTGGTGATGGCTTTTAAATCATCTTCATACCTTTTGAAGGAAAGGAATATGTATGTGAATTCTTCACAATTTCTGGAGTTTTTCTTGGATTATATTTTCATTCAAGTCTGGACTACTGGTCAGTGCAATGTTCAATTTGACCAGAGCGCTAGCTCAAAGCATGTCATACGCCTTAGACCCAACTCCAACGCCTTCTGAACCTGCGGTGAGATCTTTTTAATAACTGATTTTTATGCTAGACCTGTGGTGCTTTATGTGTTGCTGTGTTTGTTAGTTTATTTTTGTGATGTCTTCTTCAAGCATAGTTAAGTAAATGTGTTCTTACACTAAAATTTTTTTCCCCATGATTCTTATCACAAGTTTTTCGGGGTACATAAACAAACACACACACACGTAAACACACACAAACAAACACACACATACACACACACACACACACACTACTCACAAACACCAGCACACACCAGCACACACCAGCACACACCAGCACACACACACACACGCACACGGAAACACACACATACACACATACACACATACACACACACACGCACACACAAACATACACACACATATTCTTACCTTCTCTCGTCTCCTCTCTTTCGTTCTGTCATAAACTCAAGAATCACTCTCATGTTATTTGTTCTAATCCTAATATTCCCCTGGTTTACATAATGTGTAAGCTGTTTTCTAGATTCCCCTAGGGCGCAGTGTTCTGCTGTCTTTGGGTACCTCAGACATGTGTCGATGTATACATTCTGATAAATATTTAGCAATTGTAACTCCATGGCAATGCAATATGCACATTTAGACTCGCTGATTTATTTGATGTTTGTCTGCGTGGTGTAAGGAAAACTACAATAAAAATGCATAACGTATAAATATCAAATTCTGTAATTGTATCCGTCCGTCAGGTCATTGGTTTTGGTCATACCTTCACGTTTTGGTGCTGACAATTTTTGGTGCTGGCGCGTAGCCAGGGAGACATGGAGACCCCACCCCCACCCCACCCATTATAGGCAGAAGTGATTTGTCAATGATTGCGGCCATCCTGTTCACCGTCTACTTCGGTGATTGGACCTTCAAGATTGCTACACATTATTCATATTATTTGGGAATGATCCAAAACGCTCTAAATTTGAACATGTTTTTACTTATTTTCAAGATTTTTGACCATTGACCCCCATTTAAGTTTTAAAGTGCCCTAAATTTTGACCATTTATTGCGCATCTCAATTTTTTTTGATTATATCAAAGATGCCCCCTCCCCCTATTTTAAAATCATGGCTATGCGCCCATTTCGGGTTATAAACTATATATATATATATATATATATATCTTGGAACTCGCAGTCTACATACGTCCCGCACATACTCGCACGTTTTTCATTTTAATAAGTATTTTGAAACATCTTAAGGACTAAAGGATCAATTTAAAGCTTTTATGTGTTGTCATGAGGTATGTTAAATCTGTCGTTGTTTTAATAAATAGGTAAATTCAATTATTCCAGTGGCGCAAGGCGTGGAATGATATTTGGTGGAGATGGCTTTAAAATTATCTTCTTTTTTTAAGTATAGGAATTATATGAATATTAACGATACTTTACAATTATTTGCGTTTCTTCTTGAATAATATTTTTATTTAAATCTGGCACTTGTTCAGTATAATGTAAATGTTGTACAGTGGCATATGTCAAAACATGTAGTACGCAATGAATCAAAGGCCAATATAAACTGGCAAACATATGATGAGATCTTAGTTCATGATTATTTATATTTTAACTTGTCGTACTTTTATGTGTTGCTGTGTTTGTTTGCTTCTCTTATTTTTGTGATGTATTTTTTTCTCGTCATCGTCTTGAGGTGAGCGTACTCGTCTCACAGCTCGTTGGTTCGAGTCATCGCGTCGCCACTAGTCATTTTAGATAAATACCTTGGGAAAGTGTGTTCACCCTATTTCCTACATATACATTATGCAAAATATGTTTGTTATATGTTCATTGTTTATGATCAATGTTTCTCGTTATCATTGTCTGTTTAACGATATATAGAAAGTGTAGGATTTATTTTGGGGTTTCTTAATGCTCAGATTAGAGTCTGAAATTGTTTAGATCCAAACATTGCCATCGTGATAGTTAAATCAAGTAAAAATCATGCAAGGGACTCTTTTTTTTCTTCGTACAATTAATTTGTTCAGTAGTCGATCTTAATATTTTGTGTTATGAGACCGCCAAGATGATTCTTCTTGACTTTGATAAAAAAAATGAGCGTTTTTGTACTCTTTTGTACCCCATAATTACTGTTGGCCAATTTATGACAAAATTAATGTAACAAATGAGGTTTATGCTTGCTAGCTTATCCTGTGTTCTGGTCTGATTTCTGATAACTCACATTCAGTGTCATGATTTGTCAACCTGTGTAGACCGCGTATTTCAACACTTATGAAGCAAACCTATGCCGTTTTACTGTAACGATAGCTATCAGTGTACATCTATGTGGGACCCTGGCCAAAAAGAAAATAGGTTTGTTTCTGCATGGACGATGTTAGAGTTGGTATAAAAATGGATTCGGGCAATTGACATCGAGTTCATTTTACTGGCTTGGCAATCATTTGACGTAATATAAATACAGAAAAGTGCCAGAAAATTTATCAGAATTAGAAATTGGCGCACTGATTGGAGAGCTAAAGTCAGGATGGGCTTACGGTGCAAGCGTTAACGGGCAAAATGGTCCAGGAGCCAGTGGCAGATTGTTTGACCCCCTCCCCCAAGATTAAATCTCAGTGCCAAAATTGTGTAGTCTAGGGTCTGAAGTTACCAAAACTGAGTTTTCCTCCAAAAGTATCTGTATCAGATTCATCTAAAAAAATCAATTTGTATACAACTGATACAAAAATGTGAATTTTATTTAGCTGTTGAAGGATAGATTCCTCTTTTCAATGAGGGCTATTTCCACATAAGGGCGTATCGACAAAATTTAAATAGTTCAGCACCATGGCTGAATCTGTTAACTTCAAATTGTAAGAACTTAGACAATTTGGAGTTTGAAAAAAATATTAGCAATCTGCAATCTGAGCATTGTTATATAAAATTATGTAGAGCCGGCAACTCATACACGCTGGACAGTACTTGAGTAATGTAACATTGCATGATTATCGAACCTCGCGTATTAATACATAAACAAAACTATAATTCTCGTAGACTGCGTCAGTGTAGTGACTTAATATCATATTATTTTGTCAGTTAAGTAACTCAAGAGAATTTTTTTTCTAGATCATAAATGTCAAGTTGTTTAAAACACGTGTTGTCGAACCTAAGAGCCTTGCAAGTGATCAATTCGGTAAACGTGGTTTTCAACGACACAAAACAGCCACTTTCGAATGATACGTCTTACGACGTTTGAGTATAATCTTTTGTAGAAATTTTGATAAATTACAGATAGGCTCATAAAAGTAATGATTTTCGTGCCTTTTTTCAAGAATGATCCAATGAACTTGATTTCAAATTGATAGGAGCACTTTAAAATCATAGCAAACTATTATAATGAAACCAGTTAGCACCTTCTGAATACTCTGAATTTGTAGATGCGTACTATATCGTCTCGTCAAGTAGCGGACAGGCAGTCCGATCGAATTCGAAAAAAAGGTACTGACGCAGTGCTTTTTCGGAGTTCCGTGCTATTAGATGATCTAGACCACACTGTAACTTTAAATAAACAACGGAATATCGTATGGGTCTATTTTCCCCCTTACATTGGTAAATTACCTGCCATCCATCCATTTATTCAAACTATTATACGATAGATAGTCTCATCTGTACTAATAAATCAGCCTTATCTAATGTCTTTTTCCTCCTCATGTTTGCACAGTGAATCTCCACAATAGACCAAAGACCCGTTCGTAACTCGCTAGAATTTTAAAAACCGGTTTAAATAACGATAGGACGATTTTTAAGTAAATATGTGTCTTATCGTTACACATTCCACCAATGTTACTCATCAGAGAAAAAAATACAAACCATTCATTTCTTAATTTATACCCCTTGGGAATGCAATCCATCGAGGCATATCGAGGCTCGCTGAGTCGTGTTTTGTTCTGTTTTGCTGTGTTTTTCTCACCTTATTGTTGACACTATCATGCAAACATTGTTTGTATTTCCTCCTAGTTTAAATGTGTATCAACATCCTATAATTATAGTGTATACAATATCCTTTCATCTGGTTATCACCATGAAAGTTATGAGGCTAATAAATAGCAATGATAGCATTAAGAAGATGTGTTGGTTAAAGGGGAGATAATCCACCAGTCTAAGAAGATCAAAGGTTAAAAATAAAGAAACGAATGAAAGAATTAGTTCTGTCAGGAACTACTTACATTGCTACATAACGGGCAAAGCATATCGTGTCAAAGAACGGATGCTATGATGCATGAGCTGTTGGCGAAAAGCTTGTATTATATGTGAAAAGATACTCACTTGTATTTCCAGAAGTATGTATACATAATGTTTATATACTAAGTCTTTCCGCTGACACAAATGTGAATAAGAGTGGTTTTTCGCGCGATCTTCTGGTATGCACTTCCTCCTTGTTTTTTAAACCCGTTATAACGCATCTGCTTTGGCAGAGAAGAGGCATGTCGACAGGCTGTCATATCATTCTTTTTCAACACCTTTTACTTATTTCTGGAGTTTATACTAAAGTGGTTTAGTGTTGGAAATTTCTTGGGTCATGATCGGTTATTATAGTGCTAAGTGTGTGTAAAATAAATATACTTGCAACAGCTGTTAACTTGCAACTGGTAATACTATAAAATAAGTTATATAATTCTCACATTTAGACGGATCACTTTAATTTATATCGAAATGTCTACCGACGTTTAACGTCAAAGAAATGTATTTGAATATGATATAATACTCCCTGCTCATTGATAACCTCCCTTATCGGTATGAATTCCTTTTAATGCGGTAATCCTATCCGGCGATGAGACGTGCAGCATTACTATACGTTATTCATCCTTTGGATTGTATAAACATTTATTTATCTTTTGACTACGCAGACTCGCTTATTTTGTTTATCTTATTAACCTGTTTGCAATCATCTAGGCGATGTAAGTGATGTCAGGACGAATTTAAACAGTTATTGTTATCGTCCGTGTTTTTTAATAAATCTAACGTCGTAAGAATGTGTGGGAACGCTAGGCGAGGAATTTTTCTATGTTGTTCATTCACATTCATGCTGTGTCAAGGATATGTTTCCGGGCTTTTTCTTGGATATAATTTTCATAAATGTCTTGAGTAGTTATTAGTGTAATGTTCCATTTGTACAGAGCCTTAGCTCAAAGCGTGACATACGCCTTAGACCCAACTCCAAAGTCTTCTGAACCTGCGGTGAGAATTTTTTTAATGATATATTTCGTTGCTTGGCTTATGCTACTTTTTGTTGTGCTGTGTTTGTTTGTTTACTTTTGTGATGTGTTCTTAAAGTAAAACAAACTAAATTAAATGTCCCTGGACAGAAATAAATTTCATTTTATTTAATATTAAGAACGTTGTTGTTGTCTCCACCATTACGGTGTTAAATAGCACACAAAATCGTTTGAATAAATTTGGTGTTAAGTTTGATACATCTCTGACCCAAAACATAACCGAATAACGTTTAGATAAAATAAGAGATACTTCTGAAATTACGTAACAATTTAGTGTTGGAGGAATGACGTTTTGGCATTATGTATAGCTGTGATGTTTTTAATCTAATCTCAATTATACCGTGTCTCTGTTGATATGCGTTTTACGATGCAAATAGAGCTGATAAAATGCTGATAGTGAAGAAGTCTGCCAAGCTGTGTTGTTCTCATCTAATTGGTGACTCAATAATGCATACATTGTTTACATGTCCTCCTATTTTTAATATGTATGTCTAACGACATGATTGTAATTATAGTGTATACAATATCATTGCATATGTAAATCGCCTGAAAATTGAAAATGTCCATGAAAGTTATGCGGATAATAACTATGATAGTATTGAGAAGATTGGTTGGTTAAAGAGGAGTCAATCCACCAGTCTAAGAAGATTAAAGGTTAAAAATGAAGAAACGAATGAAAGAATTAGTTCTGTCAGAAAATACGTAATCAAATCTAACTAGATGACGAGTTAACCATGTGTCAAGGAACGGATGATATGACGCATGGGCTGTTGGCAAAAAGATTTTATTATCCTCACTTGTATTTCCAGAAGTATGTATACATCTATGTTTATATACTAAGTCTTTCCTCTGACACATTTGCCAGGAACATAGATCTTTCTCCGGTATGCCTTCTTATTTTTAAACACGTTATAACGAATCTGCTTCGGCAGAGAAGAGGCAAGTTGACAGTTTGTCATATCATTCTTGTTCAACAACTTTTATTTATTTGTGGAGTTTATACTCACGTGGTGTAGTGTTGGCAATTTCTTGGATTTTTTATATAATTCAGTTATTAGCGTGCTTAGCGTGTGAAATACAATTAGACATCTTCTGTTTACCTTTTTATGCTTTCAACTGGCTATAGTTTGAATAAGTTACCGAAGCGTCACATTTTGTTCGATCACCTATATTTAAATCGAAATTTCCCTACGTCAAAGAAATTGATTTCAACATACATAATGCTACCTGCCCAGTGATAACCTTCCTTATCATCAGGAGTTTTGTGTCAATGCGGTCATCCTGTCCACTGTCAATGTCGTCTGCCTCCAGCATTGAGACGTTCAGAATTGATATATATTATTCATCATTTTGATGTTACCTTGTGCCTCACACTAAGAAGACTCTCCTGTATTTCATATTATAAAACTTTTGCAAACATCTAGACGATGTTAGTGATGTCAGGACCAATGTAAAGCAGTTATTTTTTGTCGTCTGGTGTTTTTTTTAATATTCTGACGTTGTTTTAGTGATGTATGTGGTTGCTAGGCGAGGAACTATTCTATGTGGTTGTGGATTTCCAATTATATTCATTCCCTTGCAAGGATAGGAGTATGTTTGTGAATTCATTACGATTTCTGGCGTTTTTTTGGATTATTATTTCATTCAAGTCTTGGCCATTGTTCAGTGCAATGTTCAAATTGTACAGTGGAATATGTCAAAGTATGTCATACGTCTTAGACCCAAGGGCCGTATCTTCTGTACCTGCGGTGAGATTTATGATTGATTTCTCTGCTTGGCTTGTGATGCTTATGTGTTTTTATGTTTGTTTGCTTATTTGTGTGATGTGTTTCCTGTTTAAGTACAGTAAATGTGTGCTTACAATCATTCAAGTCTGAAGTTGCGTTCATATTTTTTAACAATTAAAGATATAAAGAAAGTATAGTTAAATAGTAACACGTGTAAACGGCATTTTGCTACAATTTATCATGATTTAACTTTCTTTCATATATATAATTACAGATACATTGATAACGATAAGTACTGAGATAAAGGGGCAATGATAATGCATATGATACACAACTGACCTTACTTTTATGATTCAAATATGTTTTACAGGCTGTTTTAAAAACGTGCTTGAACATTAAAAAAAAACAAATGATCAACTGATGAAATGAAGTAAAAATAAAAGTTTTGGGTTCTTTAAACCTGCTAGCAAACATATCCTGTGCTTTGGTCTGATTTCTGATAACTCATTTTGAGCTACGTGATCTAAGAGTATACCAATGTTCCCCACAAAATCGATGTGATTTTAAAAAGCCCTTAAGAGAGTGTTCTAAACATTGAATGTTTTCCCAAAAAGTTTGCTTTTAAATTGACACGTACAGTGATTAAGCAAATTAGTACACTCAAAAATTTAACGTCGTAAACGTGTGATTACTAACTTCTCTGACCTTTTGTGAGCTTATGTGTCATAAAACCATAAAATCAATGTATGTTTAGAAATACATATACAAGAACGAGTTTTATTAAATTTTGATATCTCAAGCGCAGCTATTACTAACGACGGTCGAAAGGTGCTATAAATTACTATATATTCTGAGCAGAAGATTAAGAAGGTGGCCACTGTACGAGTCAGTTAACCATCACTTTTAAGGGGAACACCATATGTTGAGAACACATTCTTAGGAACCAAGAAAAAAAATATTTGATGAAACGTAGCTGAGTAGGACACAACTATAGCAAGCAAAGGCCGAAAGGTTATACAATTTATAATATAGTGTGAGTAGCAGGCTATGGATGTGATCACTTTAAGAGTCTATGTACCATCAATTGTTGGGTGTCAACAGTAAATATTTCAAACATGCTCGTAGAAACCTAAATATTCTCAGCTTTATAAAATTTTTCTTAATAAAGCACAGACATGCCGAGTCAAAGTAAAAAGTTCTATAAATTATTATATAAAGTGATCATTTAGCTTAGAAAATGTCAAATTTTCACGAAAAGGTCACCCACAGTCTCTGAAAATGTTGTTTTTCGAACTTACTCGTTGATTTAATTTGACTGTATACTCATTTGTCAATCTACCTCTATATTTAGCCCTGGACGTGTGAGGAGATGCTAAGCAACCTTCCACACGACTACAACTACATAAGACAAGTTTTGTTAATTTAGATTTGTATGTACATTTGCTATCCCACTCCATATATCTACCATCCTCTTAGTCTCTCACACTCTCACTCTCACTCTCTCTCTCTCTCTCTCTCTCTCTCTCTCTCTCTCTCTCTCTCTCTCTCTCTCTCTCTCTC
>JAUUEB010499428.1:0-10394 GCA_032362205.1 Clione limacina
TCAGGGTACGATCAGAAACTCAGAGCCCAGGTGGTAAGTTAGACCTCAAAACGTACACAACGATCAGACAGAGAAACGACAGTCTAGATTGCCCCATGTGCAGAAACAAAATGTGGAAACGTAAGGAGAGAGAAAGAAACAAAAATTGTTTAGAGATGGTAAAACTAAATTCAAAACAGAAGTATTCATACCAGCCACCCCTAATTCAGAACTGAAGAAGAAGTACAACAAGGTTATAGAGCGAACTAAAGTAAAGATCAATGTCGTAGAAAAGTCAGGGATACAGATTAAACAGATTTTTCTAAAATTAAACCCTTTCAGCAAAGATAAATGTTATGATTACAGGAATTGTTTTGTGCCTTGCACTAGTGATAGTGGAGGAAGATGTAGAAAAGATGGAGTGACATATGCCATCAGGTGTTAGTTGTGTGCTAACGCTTATCATGGGGAAACAGAGAGGAATGTCTACACAAGAGGAAGGGAACATCTCAGAGACTTATACTAATAGAAACAGCAACTCAGTACTACTACGTCATCTGATTGAAAAGCATGCAGGCGCATAGCCAGGATTTTGAAATGGGCGAAACAACCTTGGAGATTATCAAAGCAATTTTGGAGAAATTAAGAGCGTATTATCAAAAAATTTTGAGATTAGTTAAAAATTGTGCAAACTCCCCCCCCCCCCCATGTCCTTCTGGCTATGCATCTGAAAGCATGGCCCTGACACACATCCTGATTATAATATGCAGATCACAGGTGTGTTTGGGGACAACAGACTAGAGCGACATATCACGGAGGCGATAAAGAAGTACGCATCACAACAAGCGAATCAACAATAAAGCAGAGTTGCACCATCACAAGATTCCGAGAGCTTCGCTCATTTGAGAATAGTGCTCACAAAGTAGACAAAGGTGGGAGTCAACAGCCATGAAATCAGTCATCGTGAAGGTTCGTATAAGACCGAAACGTTTGACTCACTATAAAGGTAATTCAAGATTTCATATTCGTTGTATGTAGATAAACAGTAACCTCAAAAAGTTTGAGCAAGGAAATGCATCATATTGTACTACCAAATCTGAGAAAAACCAACTTAAATTATTCTTATCACGCAGAAATAAGTTCATAAAATAGGGTATTCCACGCAGAAATAAGTTAACTACTTATTAAAAGATTTTTGGCTCGTACTTAAAAATCTTCAATCCTCGCTTATGCACAATTTATTCTCCATATATATAAACATACCGACGAGAGCCGATAACACCTCTAAGTATGTATGCGTGGATCATCTAAATTCCACAATCCGGTTGAATCTATATATTTTTTTCTAATATCTGGAAGCTAAGCTGTACATAAGGTTAGCGAGTATATCTCATGTTTAGGAGATCATTTCTTTTTGTGAACAAAAGACATTACTATAAGTAGTAAATACTGATACCATCATTTTAAAATGATGACATTTTAACATGGTCACTTAAGATACTGTCTGCACTTGTGTAGATTTATGAAGTTTTGGTTAAACTGCGTTAACTGAATTGCTTAAGAATTTAGCAGATAGTGTCGATGTCGAGCACCTAAGGGTATTTACATTTAATGTTTGCATTAGAAGGTTAGGCATTTGTTTCAAATTGAAAGTTTGAGAGCACGTTATAAATTGTCCACGCAATTTTGCAATTGGTAAAAAACTCACTTTAGTTGTTTTCCTCATATTGAAGTCTATTAAAGGTATGCTCATCTCGTTTTGATGTTTTAAATTAAGTTTTTTTACTGTATTAAATAGTGTGTCATAAGAATAATTTAAATTAGTGATTATTTGTTTACGATTGTTTGACATAAAAGGGTGATCGGAGACACAACGAAAAATCGTAAGCTCTTAGTGAAACTTATACAAGTCCAAGATTTTCTTGGTGGTTTGAAAATCGAAAAATCAGAATGTTAAAATAGTCCTTTCTATGCAAAATTAAACAACATTAGTTATTTCTAAGAACTGCAATTTTTTCCTGTATTTTATAAGGACGACTAGCTGCCTGTATTCAAGCTACAGAAAGCAGAACAGATATCGGTCTATTGACGACAATTGATTTCCTTCTAGTTTATAGCAGTTTTAATTTTTTTTAAATGACAGAAAACAAGCAAAATCTTACATACTAAATATCAACGTTTACACTATGTAGATATCGGTCAAATCCTGCCTTACGGTCTTTTGTGTTTAATGTACTTTACTCAGAATCAGGTGGTCAAAGCCACAAATTTTGAATATAAAATCATTTGGTGCCTGTGAAAGACAATTGAACAATTATTTAGAAATCGGCCTAAGTGTTAAAAGGTAAAACAAGGAAGATAAGAATATTCCAGTGTTTGTTTGGCCCGTAAATTGACTAAAGGTAGAAGTCTACAATAGAAAGCGAAGGAATAAATTGCTATATATTCTTACTAAAATACGGAGACTTTAAGTAGTTATAGCTAGTAAAGTTATAATTCTACCCCGGTGGTGTTTCTTTTTTTTCAAACCTTACATGTTTGCTCTAAAATATAGTTGAGCTTGAGGTTATGTATTAGGGGTACATTTTTAAGACAGCGCTTTGAAACAATTATGGCCGTGTTCAAAAGTGTTCAATGTAAGTTTGCATACTTTTTAACTTAAAAAATATACAGTTACAATCATTCTAAAACAAACATTTAAGGTCATTGTTGTTTCATTTTTAGATAGACTAAAATATTTCTCAATTCAACAACCATCAAGCAAGTCATAATTGTAATTTCTATGCTGTAATCTGTGCAACCGCCGATTTTTCGCTTCGTTTTCCTTTTAATATATTGCAGAACTACACTTAAAAGGTATTTGTGTGCGAGTTACTTGAGATATTATATATATATTGGATGCTTCAAATTATGATAATCATACATGGGGAACCTCATCAACAACTAACAGCTGTTGAAGTATACGAACAATAATTACTGCTACACGTTTCTATGCTTCATTCTGACCATTTCTACCACATTTCTTTAGCCATAATTATTATTATTATAGTCATCATTATCGACAGACATATTCCAGACATACATGTTAAATGACTGTACATGTGAGCATAAATATTGTACGGAAAGACAGGGGAGGTAATTACTTTGTTTATAGCTAAATAAGAACAACAAGAAAAATATCTCTATGTACTTGAAGGAAGATATTAACTATCAGAAGGGTTGAATGTCAGCACTGACCAAATGCACATATGCATTATCTTAGAATCAAGTAAGTGATTATCAGTAAATTAACTAACAGAAGCAAGTCTTGAGTGATAATCCATATGGCGACCGATTTTGTTGGAGGTCTACACTAATACTATCTCCGATCACTGGTATGAAGCTAAATTAGGCGTGATAACACGAAGGTCTGTTTTCAATCGACACAGTTCAGGTTGTAGGAAACTCTTAATTGAAACATGAGTCAACTATTCATAATGATTACTTGGACTTTTTGACGCGTGCGTAAACATTATTATTACAGATGGGTGTAGCCTAAAACTGTGGCTGTAATTTCGTTGTATACACAATCAGCCACCAGCCATGAACAGAAGTTCACTTTTAGTATGTAGATTTCATTTAAAAAAGTAGAAGTAACTTTGCAAACTCATCTATAAAATATTATCCAAAATCTATTTTTACGACGACTCAGTTTTGTTAACTTAAGACCATAGAAAAACGATGTGGCACTTTGATTATGGGATTTGGGTGAGTGTGCAATCAATCTGTACCTGGTGATTTTGTCGCCTGAGATAACTTATTCCTTTGTTTCAAGTTAATTCATTTTTTTATTCCTGTCATCGTTTGATAGTATTTTCTTTCTTAAGCCATCTGAATATACTAGCAATATACGTGTTAGCTTCCTTTCACGTCTGAATCTAATCAAAGTAAGCGGTTTGGAAAATGAATGGTATGCAGCTGACGTCATGCCTTCTTTACGGTGATGTAATTTATTGACTTTAAGAGGGGATACACAGACGAAAATAAAAAACACGAAAGATAATTAAGCAATGAAAAATATGATTTATTCAAAAGTCAATTTACTATCGTTCATATAGTTACACCGCTTCCAACAATGATCTGCGCCGCCTACTATCTATAAACATTTCCCTATCTTCGACTCATGTAGACGGATAGGCCAGATCATCAGCACGCTCATTTCTACTGAAATCAGCATAACTACTCATTCTACAATGCTCTATTTCCGATAGTACTTTTATGTAGTGCTCTTGAAAACTCGTCAAGAATCGCCAGTTTTGATGAGGGTCATGATTGTGATTACAAAAACGTGACGACCTAATGTAGAAGCGAAAAAAAGTATATTTGTATAATCTTCTCTCTGCACGACTTATTTTTTTTATTTAAAACGTACATAACCTGTGACCGAAAGAACGAGTTTATAAGTATCTTGCATTACATGAAAACTGACAAAAATACTCATACAAATTAATTGTCTGAGTTTTGTCGGTAATGTGTTTATAAACGCTAATTCATAACCAGGAAATCACATACTGGTACATTTTACTCTTTTCTTGTTTGGGCACCCAATAACAGTTGTAAGTCTGATGTACAGATCATCAGAAGGAGAAAAATAAGAAGAAAATGATCATCGACGAAATATTGACCTCTTGCGTTCATATAAGAGCTATTTCTAGCACTAATAATATGTCAAGAAAGAAATCATGTTTTCTCCCTGTCGCTACATGAAGATGACATCTATAACAATATATACCAAAATGAATTAGTTTTGTTGTATACAACAATATAATTTTTACATATTTTGTAGTCGGACTATTTATCATGGAAACTTTAAAAAATACAATAACAGTTTTCTTTTCAATAAAATAATGATTACTAACTATATTTCGAACAACAATTAACTTGCCCTTATTATTCGTAAAAAAATTATGATTGACATTTAATTATGATTTAAAAATGTAAAAGTGAATATGCAAAAAAACACCACAAAGAATTGTGTCCCATTGCTAATGTTATATACACGTATGCAAATGCTTGCGTGACGATTAGCTCCAAAGCATCTGGGTGGATTTCGCTTTAATTTAAAACATAGGATAACAAACATACATATGTGTACTTGGGCTAATAAAATTCATGAAAATACAACTAATTTAGATTTCAAGAATTTATTTCGTTTTCCTTATATATCCTTTGTTAAGTTTTACCACATTTCAGACAATGTCACCCCGTGATAATAAAAAAATCACTATGAAATTTTATTAGTAAGCGACAAACTAAATTGAATCACGATGTATCGCCTTCTTGGTCAGAATCGCTCACTGTTCACGACGGTGTGTCTTTTGATGGTATTTTTTATTTTTTTTCCCGTTATATTCTGTTCAACATGTGCAGTTATATTTGTTTTCTTTTGTTTTTAGGATTTCTACTCTAACTCTTATAATCATTATAAATTAATTTCATAGTATTTTCATCCTAAGCAGCCTTAAAGTACAAAAATTCGAATATCAAAGAACGCCGCACACGTATCTGCGTCTTAATTTTTTTGAAACATACTATTTTTTTATAGGTTTTCTTTGTCAATACGTCGTGTACTTGCAGAAGTTAACACCGAAGCACTCTCTTTGAGTCGATCAGCCTTCCACTATACACCTACGTCACACTAACAAATAACCCTGTTGGGTAGATACAAATACCTAACTTTTAACTAAATATCAATCTGTTTTTTACTTGACAGAAAGAAACACAATGGATTGCATTCTGATGAGGAGAGCGAAAGCGTGGGTTAGTCATCATATCCGGAAAGCATTAGCAAGTCATGTGAATTCATCACTGTGCTATAAATTTACAAATAATACATCTCCTTCGGGAATTTACTTGGGATTTTGAACAAACAGTATCTGCCTGTTTAACAAACGTTGTCTATTATGATATCAGCTGATTATGGATTTGATAAATGCAATAGATTTGAGAGTGTTGACAAAAATGTCCACATAACTGAGACCATCATGCAATTGACTATAGCGTTTGTGTCGAATATATAGATAAAAACACAATAAAAAAAACAGCCCAATAACGGTCAGTAAAGCCACGCGATCAGTATCAATGGCACAGTTTGCTATTACAAATGAGCCTTGATTATACCTTACGTATAGCTAAGGCAGTGCTTAATTATTTATACGTGCACTCTTTTAAGTCGCAAAACCCTTTATGTGCAGCAGTACTTTCGGCTTGCTTACATAACAAGACATAATATGTACATCCATGATAAATGTGTTATGCACTTATCGGACAACGTTATTTCTTTCAAATTCCAATTGCACATTTTTACACACGTAGTATTTTCTCACATATAACGTCACATTTTTGAAAATTACACACTGGAAATAGCGGGGATACACAATGCACAAGCAAACTGTCGTTCACTAACACACAAATACGAACTCACCCGGACGCAACCTATCATAGTTACCTGCTTCCCACCAAACTTCTAGAAAAGGTCTACCAGGGTTTGTTTCGTAATAGAAATGGTCACGCATTTTTAACTCTACCTTTGTGTAAAAAAGTGTAATTTCCTGTATGAATAATCTGCCAATATACATTCTAAGATCTTTGGTTCATATAATCAAGATGACACCAACATTTATTTTTGTCATCAAATGAGGTTATTGACCATCAGTGGCCTTTCTTGTCATTCTTGAAGTTAAGTTTAATAGGTAAGAAAAGAAAAGGCTGCTTTCGTTTCAAATCACTGATCTAACGTTCTTCGTAAGGGAGCATGGAGGTTTTATTTAGTTCAGTAACTTAACATTTTGAGATACTTAGCCTGCGGCTATCTTCCATACATTATGCGATTTGTTCCCATATCTGGGTTAGTGGTTTCACCAGTGCGAAGGACTTGAAGGAATGTAGAAACGTCTACATACATTGGTTGGTAATTAGATTGACATCACGTTGTAAGTGCTTTCTAACAGATGGAAAACTTTTTACCGGCACTTCCTTGGCACGTGCTCTATACGCTTTTGGTTCAGGATCTTTCACGGCAATAAGTCTGACTTGCCTCTTCAACAGAAGTCACAAATCACGAATCATCAACTCCTACGGGTTCAATGGTTAAATTCAGCATAAGTGAATTTAAGTATCTTTAAATCAGCTGTAGGTATTTTACTGCTCGCAGCATATTCTCATTTGCACTAGTTTTGACTAGATCCTTTGATTTCTTGAATTCCTCTTTTTACACAAAAATGTTTCTTTTAATTATCAGTGATATGTTAACTAAAAAAAATACAGCTACAGACATGATATTTTGTAGACAAATGTTTACAATATTAAATTTAGTCATATGAAATTACATCGAAATGTCTTTAAAAGTATGCTCACAGCAACGAAACAAAATATGTCAATATCAATTGCTATCAAGGGGGATACTTTAGATCTCCTAGACAGGCAAACCAACAATGAGTAAGACATAACTGATCAGTTGACACCAAACACAAATTATTTCTTACTCTAAATCTGAAATTGTTATATATTTTATTAATATTTACTACATCTATCTCTTGGTTTGCTTAAAGCATCCAAAATAAGCAGGGTATGAAAACAATAGAGACATCAACAAATCGGTAACACATTTCATGTCACCAATAACTCTTTGGCTGTTATGGAACTTCATCAACATGGAGTTTTAATGATTTTTGGTATGCAGGCAATAATTTCCACCATCATCCAATATCTAGAAAAAAAACTGTGGTCAGAGCTTTGGTTTGTGGATTACGGGATCAATGTCACTAAAAAAGTGCAAAAACACCTAAAGGAAAAAAAACTAAATCTCGCTTCGGAAGTAGATAATTGGCCGTATGTTCATTAAAATGTGTGTAAGAGATGAAAGATATTTGGGGTCAAAGATAATGTGGCGAATGACATCACACTCTCCTCCAATTAGGCTTGCCACGGACCCTGTGTTTCTCTTGAAATATAATGGTATTGCCTTTTTTGGTAGACATAATTGTTTTGTTGCTGTGATTTCAAAGATATTTTAAAAACATTCCATATGACAAAACCAGATACCATAAAACATTTGTGTACTAAATATTACGTCTGCTAATATATTATCTGTTGAGTTAACATACAAGATCGAGGGTACTTTCTTAATAAACCAATAATACTTTACTAGCTTGATTACCCTGCATAGGTCAGTAGTACACTTGAAACAAACTTTAAACACACATTTTTGTTCTAAAGGTTTCAGTGTATTGGTCTCATTAAAAAATGAACTTTTACGAAAACATGGAATCAAAATACAAATTTGGGTCGCCTCATAATAAAATGCTGTTCTAGATTAAAACATCTTGATGGAAATCGGTAACTCAAGTTTTTTTTTGTTAAGCAGCGCAAAACTCGACGCGTCAGTTTTTTTTTTAGATATTATTGTTTTTCTTATTAAATGTAAATCACTGTCAGTTTATGAACAATCTGTTGAATTTCTTTTGTAAATCAGATAAGAAATTAAAATGTTAATATGACTGAAAGACATTACGACTGTATAGGACAAATGACGTCATATAATCATATATTGATTTTATCTTATCGAACATGCATCACATACGATACCATCTATTTATATCGTTTACAGCCAAAGTCCTTTAATATAACCCTCGTTGTCACTTATACTTAAAACTACTTAAACACAACGGAAGATAAATATAAACATGCAGTAATTCTAAATTTACGAAAGAAGTGCAGACTAGTGCTTATAAAATAAAAGATGACGTTTAAAAACGAAATTAACTTTTACAAAGATAAAATACTAAATTTCTATTAAAAAAACTGTTACAAAAAAGCTTAAATCTAAACGTCTTGTTACATCTGCAAATAATATAAACAGGTTTTGTGCAAATTGAGTCAAAATTGTGGGTAGTTCCCGGTACAAACACATTGATACATACACACAAATTGCATTCGGTCTTGTTATGGAGATGTATGCGGCACCCAAAGTAATTTTACATGTTTTCCACTTGCCTCTTCGAGTTTAGCAATGTGAGTATGTTTAGAGAACCTGACATATTATCCAAATACATTATTCCTTTGATTACTAGCACTCTTCTGATTACGCTTTGACCAATGACTAAAAAAACCTACATATTTTCAATTGTTTTGAGAAGCACTACTTAAGAACATCCCTGAAGACTTGCATTTCTTTGACCAAGGGTCAGTCAAAAATGTCAGCTCTGACAGGGTTTTGCTGATAGCTAAATTGTATTATGAATCCCCCTAAAGGTCAGGAAAACGGGTTGAATAAGAAAGGTAGAATACGGTGCTATTCTCAATCCTCCCTTAATTCTGTTGATTTTAATAAAAACTGAAATGCCACGTCTGCAATTAGTTTTAAAGATATCCCAAATGACGTGATTAGATAAAACTGCACGTCTTTTCCTTTTCTTGTCACACAGTAAGTGATGCAAATCTCAATGATGTCAGTTGACACGTGTGTATAATCTCAGTATGTCATGAGACATTTGAAGGAAATCAGGAAATCATACATGTTTATTGAAAACCATGACTCCAGTGTGACTGGTGTCGTTGTCCTTCAGGTTATTATTAATACTACTGAGTGACATAGATAATTTTGAACTCAGATTTATTTTTGTCATTGTTCGTACTAAAACAAATAATATTATTTGAAGTACGACCCACAGGCGCGTAGCCAGGGGGACATGGGGGAAAGTCCCCCCCATTTGAGATTCAAAAAGCTCTAAATTTGCACCCTTTTTACCTAATCTCAAAAATGTCGGACGCTTCGTAGCCATTGCTTTGATAATATGCTATAAAATGCTCTAAATTTGCACTATCTTTAACTAATCTCAAACATTTCGGTCTAGACTTTGATAGTATCCAAGGTTGTCCCCCCCCATTTAAAAATCCTGAATACGCGCCTGCGACTCCATGTCATTTTCAAATATACATAAAGACAACGCTTATGATATCATAACAAATTGTGTATGTGTCTCAATGCTGTCTGGGTTTCCACGATTTATTTTCTTATTTCACTTTACTTTTTATAGTCTTTCTTTTTTTCGCCTTTTATTTCTGTCTTCAAAAAGCAGTTTACAATCTCTTTTTCAAATAGTAAAAAACAAAAATAAATAAAAGTAATATCATATCATTGTTCACCTTATATAAAATAATATTTTTACATGAACAAAATAAACAAGAACAACAGTCATTATGTAACAATATCCATGTCAAATTAACAACAATAATGTCTTTGGTACAACATATTGAACTTGAAACTTGAGGACTCAGATAGAGTACAAACCCAAAACTGAGTAAAATAATAAAAAATGTCCTTACTGTACCATGTCAGCATTACTTAAAAATAAAATATAACTTTATCAAAATGT
>JAUUEB010499439.1:0-10393 GCA_032362205.1 Clione limacina
TTTTTAGTGACTACTCAAAGATCACAGCCTACTGTACATGTCGTTCCGGTTGGTTGTGTCGCCATAGACTATTTATAATATCTAAACCAAAGTTTTATATATTTTTTGCACTAAAGTCACACTAACACAATTTCTGTGCATTTTGACTGGTTTTGTTGTCATAGAATATTCAAAATGATGAACCACAGTTTTCTACACTTCTTGGATTAAAGACACATACATTAAAATATGTTATTTATTACTAATTCTTGTAATCAGTCCTTTTTAATAAGCTAGACATTTTTTTTCAATGAAAAGTACCCATTTAACCGCGCACGGTGCTATATGGGAGCTATCTTAATTGTCCGAAGGTGGGACAATGAGAACTGTATGAAAACTTAACATTGTATCTCTAATTTTCAAACAAAGAGATTGTTGTGAGTTGTGTGCATTTATGCATTACTTCAAATCACAGTCATGAAATAATGCAGTGTTAAAGATCATTTCGCCAGTTAAGAATGGTTGAAATATTTAGAAAAAAACATATCTAAATCTATGTCATATTTGATTACTTCTCTCTATCTTACAGTGACAGTCAATTGTCATGTATTTGGAAAATTGGTGCAGTCGTAGTTTAGCGTAGTAGCGGGGTTGTCAATGAATAGTGCATTTATGAAGTAGAAATAAAGAGTAAGCTTTTTAAAGTGTCATTCAAGTAGATATCATTTCTCGGAAGCCAGAAGAGCTCTCCTGCATGGCCCTAGTTAACAAACTAGAACCATGAGATAGAGTACAAACCCGACACCATGTAAAATAAAACATTTCATTATTGTACCATGTGAGCATTACTTAAATATAACTTTATCAAAATATGTTTTGATAAACATTGAGAAAATTAAATTCCTGCTTGGGTTGCAATCAATAATATGCTTTAAACGATTCATTAACAGATCGTGTGCTGCGCGGCGCAAAAGAACACAGTACAATGTCCCACGCGAAAAGTTGCGCACCGGGCACTGGTATTAAACGCTATCTTGAACGCCGGAAGAAGAAACTTGTCAGTGATGGAGTCAAGCGAGTATATCTCTATCATTCTTTAGTAATTAAATTAAGTTCCATAGCTCTGTCAGTTATTAACAGATCTTGCTGGAATTAAATAGGGGTCTTCATCGTGTTGAATTACAGCATCGTAAAAGATTTTAAGTCAATGAGTGGTATATTTCTTGAGTTATCGTGTCCAAAGACAGACAAACAGACAGACAAACGAGAAGCGTCGCATACCCTACACCAATACTTGATGTCGGGAACAAAACTTAAGTTAACGATAAATTATTAAACGCAAAAAGAACGCTAAAGAGTTTCAAGAACTTAAACATGTGGTCATACAATTTTGCCTCTGGTAACATTCCTGTCATATCATTTTCTTGACCCCTATCATAACCTAAAGCTCCAAGTGTTTTTACAGTTAAGCGTGGTACTATCGATCAACTTGAATGGAAACGTACTCATTATGTCTTATATGCAGTGGAAGCTAATGAACACGTGTTATATTGTGTCCCCTACGCAATTGCGTCCCCTACAGGCTCATTCTATTCTTTATCTACATGCCGACAAGTTGTTAGGGAGGTGTTATCGATAAGCTATCATAGACAACACATTCCACGCATTCCACACAGCTCACACCACACAGTTCACACCGAGTGAAGCGATAACTTATTAGTCCGTGACTTCGATTTAACACAAATCTCAATCGACGGTAGCAGGTTCTATCAAAAATGTATTTGTCACATAATTGTCGTTATTAATGATGAACAAAATCGATCATGTTTTGTTTTGTTTTAGCTGTCAACGTATATCAATCATATAAACATTCCCAATCATGATAAATAAATAAAACAAAAATTCTTAATCATTTAATCTGACGAAAGGCCCTAAAAATAATCTTATCCAATATGACAATTCTTAAAAACAAATAAAATAAAATAAACCAATGAAATGCCAATCCCCGCCTCACAACACCTCCCTAGCACACCGTGCTTTTTTAATGTTGAGAAAATGAAACGATTATCAAAGTTAGATAAAGACGGTCAATGAAATGTTCTAAGAAAATTAATCCCGCCAATGTAAACAATTGTGGCTTTACCTTACCGCTTTTTCTCATAAATCACAGCAGCATGAAAATAGGGCAGATTTTATCTATTGTTGCTGGCACTTCCAGTTATAATTAACATTTCATGTCAAAGCAACGTTTATTCAATAGGCAACAGATTGCGTATTATATCTAGTCACGGGGATATTCACGTGGATATACACGTGCTGCATATTTTAACTTATATAAATTCCTTCAACTCTCATCGAACAACCCATGACAATACCGAATAGACAAAAACGATAAAAATATATAACTTATATCAATCTACTTAAAGTGGGAATATACAGTGTTGTGGTCGAATAGAGTAGTATACTACTCGAGTAGTACTCAAGTAGTTTTTTCACTACTTCTACTCTACTCGAGAACTTGCAGAAATGTTTGAGTACTACTCTACTCAAGTACTATGTCCACACTACTCAAAGACTACTCTACTCGAGTAGTCTTTGATTAGTTGGGAAAGAAATCAACATATTTTGTGTCCTATTTCTGATAAATGTTCGTTCAACTTGGATTTTTTTTTTAAAAACATTTTATCATTTTCTTCCTTTTGTTACATGATAATGTAAATAATGCAGTAATCTTTCAATTTTAAGCCTTTCAATTTGTTCATTTAATGATTACTATTTTTAGTAACTACTCAAAGACTACTCGAGTAGAGTAGCTACTCTACTCAAGTATTTACCCTTCGATTTTTTTCGAGTAGCTACTCTACTCTACTCGAGTAGTTGAAAATCTACAACTACTCTACTCTGTTCAAGTAGTCCACCGAACTACTCAACCACAACACTGCGCATTACTGAGTGAACAGGAGGTAGATAAACCCGAGGGAGTCCCCGCTGGGAATTGAGTTCGGATCATTCGCTCGAAAGGCGCGTATTTGAATAGCACGACGCTACCACTCAAACCAGAAAGGGGTTATATTAGAGCATTTCAAAAATCTTTCGATCTACTTTTGTGTCCTGATGGTCTATGATACTTCTTAAAACTATAATAAACAATCGTTATTTCGTATATTTGTCTTGAGAATTCTTCAATACCTCAGTTGTTATGATCCTTATTTTGATTGTCTGTTAAGACATATGATTTGAGAAACTACATTTAAAAGCTGATTTGTTTACAAAGGTGTGCATATTCCATTTTATATGCCGTCTGTCAGTCAAAAGCACACAAGACGTGGGACTTGGGCTAAAAAAGAAAATTCTCACAAACATTGAGTAAATATGAGCCAAACTCATAATTTTTTTGTTAAAACCTTTGGCAAACAATTAAAATATTTGTGCGAAAAAAACATAAATTTCAGATCCTAAATCATCGGTGCTATCAGAAGATCGTTAGAAGATGCATGACGTAGGAAGTAAAGTTGTGTAATCCTTATATTATAAAACCATGCGTGACAGGTATGCATACTAGAGACAAGATTTGGAATACCCAATCGTTTTTATGTTCAGGGTAAATAGCTGTCACTAATCACAGTGCGCAGTAGATAAATGAAAAGATTTAATACTTTCAGCCGGTTAATTCCGCTATTTTGACGGTACATTTCTTTTCAAGTATTCAATTGTTGCAAGACGACCTTCAATACCATGGCTGAGGTTTCTTCAAGAGCTGGGTCCGTAAAAAAGCTTAGAACTTCTAAGATATCACATCACCAAAGCATTGAATAAAGATTATAATAAGACACATTTTAAATGGTCCAGCAATTCTTTACAATTTCTTCGTCGTTTGTAGAAGAGAAAGGAACACGTGTGGACGTTTAAAGACTTTTTTTGGTGCATTGTGCAATTTAAACTATTCCCAAGATAGTTGAAACTGCTCATTAAGTCTATTAAAATGTTGTCTTACAAATACATTTGTAATCCAAAGTAAGTTCATAGCTTTCATTGTCATGCACCAAAGATTCTTATAAATGAAAATGATCTAGTATGTAATCTCTTCAAGACGAATGTTAAATGTTGGTTCTTGTGCAAATTATGCACGTAAAAGACTCTTGAAAACAGCTTAGTCGACAAAGGGACCAAAAAGAGAATAAAGCCTCACCCAAATGAGAGCTTTCTGAAGAAGCTTATGGTCGCCGTATTGGTTTAAAGGAAGCATTGAGAAGTGTCTGAAATAAACATAGACGTTTTAAAGCGATTGTTTCCAATGAAAAAAATATATCATATTGACTACACTTGTCTACGTTCGAGCTCATAGTAGAAGCAACGAAGTCTCCATTAAATTTATTTATTTTTCTAGCCGAAAGGCACTAGCACTTTGATTTTTAAATCATCAATTTTTCTCTGCCTAGACCACATAGGGACCATTAAAAACGAGGTCTTGTAGAGTCAAGTAGGGGGGGGGGGGTGAAAATCAATATTCTAATAACCCCAACTGTTTTGTCATTAACAATTCCCCCTAACGCCGGAGTTAACTGCTTGATACAACAATCGATTGGTTAAAACTGTCTTCTCTTATCATTTGTTTCTGAAATTGCGTGCAAAAGTCTCCTTATTATCAAAGAAAGCGGGATTATAGTTTTGATGAGCTAAGACGGGATAATTATCTCGTTTACCGGCAAAGCTGGGTCGATAAGAAATTAATTAAAGCAATATCCTTATGTTTTTCCTTTTATTTTAAGGCGGTAGCCGATTGCTATGCTCATGTTGCGAATAAAAGTGGGTCATTAACCACTCAATTTAAACAAATAAAAATAGAGACAGTTATTGACATTACCACTGAATAGTCTTAGTCATAAAGCAAAAAACGAAATATTATTATGAACAGTGCAAGCGAAAGCAGATGATGAAAAGATAGAAAAATACATATATTTGTATATCAAAATATCTTTTAAGAGTCACGAATAACGTTACAGTGCTCAATGATTAATAAATTAGAGCCTTGGTTAAGGACACAATGGCTGACTAGGTATTTTTGCACTAATTTTCAGTAAACGAGAGTCCTTTTGATGAATGCAAAGGCCCTACTATATAATATATCTTGACAATCTCATGTATCTAGATATTTACGAGGACCCAGATCCATCCTTGTCGAATCAGGGCTTAAAAGTGTTCAAACTAGTTTTTTTTCAAAACCTTTGGTGGTAACAGAACTAATCATTCTATTTGTGAATACTGTTTTTTCGTTTGAGTGTTTCGTATGTCCGCAATCTACTCGTATGAATTCAACTTGAAAATTGAAATAATCAGAAAAAAAATGTGCGTTAGCAACTGCTTTACATTCTGACTTTTTTTAAAAATCGAACGCGCTTTTTTGTTTCAGAAGACATTTTATAAATAAGATTGTTTTAAATTAAGTTAAAAACCCATATCTAACACAACAGAAACAGATAACGTCTTATCAAACAGTTAATTTTGCCTGTAGGGTAACATATGTACCAAAGAAATTAAAACTAATCCTTACTCTCGATACAGAACCTGCTGCTTAACAATAAAAGTGAAATAAAGTTTGTATCAAATGAATAAAGGCAAAGTAATATGAAAATATTCTTCACTTTTTTCAGCCAATATGAGTTTAGTCCTCGTCCTCATTGTGGTGACGTTCATCTTGTGTCAGACGCCTGGTCTCATCTCACAGTTTGACGTGGTTCCCATGGAGTATTTCTACATCTGGCTTGCAGTTAGTAACCTCCTCTTCGCCACCAACTCTGCCGTCAACTTCCTTATCTACACAGCCTTTGGGAAGAAGTTTCGTAGTGTTCTGCTCAGAGTCTTCAGGCACGTGCGAGCTGGAAGTAGGAGATTATCTTCTGTAGGAAAAAGAAAACTATCCATGTCGACCAGCTTCAACAAAACACAAATCACGCCTGAATCAGAGTATCTAAAAAGTGAATCTCGAAAGACAAGCATCCTGCAGACGAATGGCAAACCTGACGTTAGCAACGAAGCGCATGAACACGTTCCTCTCAATGGCATAATCAGCCAAAATAACGGTAGTAGTTGTGGTCCGGTGAAACGTGACTGCAATTATGGTGACAACAGTGACACTCCTAGCGGTCAACAAACGAGGATTATATTTCCAGCAAGTGACGCAGACGGATATGCCAATAGAGTATCTGAAAATATGCCTTTGACTTCGACAATTCATACACGTGATGCTGTCTGATTGGCTAATTTCACTGACCTTAAACATTTCATCAACGAGATAATACTCACAAATAATTTATCATATTTGTATATAAAAATTACATTAGTGGGATGAATACCGATGAAACAAATAGTGGCTGAAAAGCAAAACGCTTTGAGCTTTATTTGAAACAGCTTTGTGTATTTGTGTATTAATTCAGTATTTGATTTGGTTCTTGAATCTACGTTTTTTGCCTAATATCGGGGAATGAAAGGTCTGTTTCTTGATGTTGAATAAAATGCGAGCTTGAAATGTATTATTTAAACCCCACCTGGACGATAAAACCCACAAGCATCACCATAACAACACAACAATAACAAAAAACAGATTACGCCCGAAATATGTTTATATATCTCTTATATGAAATTATGAGTCTTATGAGAATATCTTTTACACTTTTATTTGGATAAATCATGACTCTGTTTTTTGGTACATGAGTTATCCTATTTTAATTATTAATGACTCTTATTAATATGCAGGGAAGCACGCATTGTGAAACGATGAATTACGAAGCTCCTACTAAGCGTGTTTCAATTGAACTACATTATTCTATACAATTACAGTAGAGTAAGTACATACAAAACTTCTAATAACCTCATTCAAACGCCGCTTAACATTCGTCTTGAAATGAAGAAGTTATTTCGTCGTTGAAAGGGGAAGTTGCAAATACACGTTTTAGAAGGTATACTATATAATCTTTAGTTATTGCTGGAGGGCCTACAAGCCAACATTCAACAAAAAAAGACACACAGAGAGGGATCTCGAAACGGTAAAACATTGTTTTCAATTCGTGAAATTGGAACAGTTTTTACCTGTTATTTCTGTAAGTGATATCATTACGAATTTGTCATG
This sequence comes from Clione limacina, assembly GCA_032362205.1. Taxonomy (NCBI): domain Eukaryota; kingdom Metazoa; phylum Mollusca; class Gastropoda; order Pteropoda; family Clionidae; genus Clione; species Clione limacina. The sequence continues at coordinate 7,106 of JAUUEB010499439.1, forward strand.
ATTCCGCACCGAAGATAAAAATAAACGATAGTTTTACAATCATACTATACAATTCTTAAAGTATCTATTAAACCTCGTTGAAGTATCATAACATGTTTGACAAAACGATTATGTTCGAAACATAATTTTTATCATGTAAAAATGTCGGAAATTATTCAACTTAACTCTTACTTGATTTTACCGTTTTCAATAGCAAAACAAGGTGAAAAGCTGCAAAAACACACACTCATTTTAAGCAATCAAATTTGCTTACATTTTCTAAATGATATTATTATTTTTTAGCTTTGATATATTTTATGTGTATGTTACTTAAACAGCCATTTAATTTGTAAATCGTAGCTTTTTATAAATTATGATTAAAATATTCCAGGCCGCATAATTAGCGAATTTCAATTTAAAATTTTTGTTTTTTATGAATGCTTTACGAATTTTATGACATATATTCTAGAACAAATGAATAAGAAAACGTAAATTTTGTCAAAAATATCTTGTAATAAAATATACCAACAAAATTGCGTTAAACGAACTTTTTTTTAACAAAAACTTTTTTTGCGACCGACTTGACATAACATATATGTTAATTGTCGTACTCATTCCCGAGTACAAACTTTTGATAAAACAAATCATAATTTCTTACATCATCATTTATCCTCCATGCCCCTTTTGTTGTCTGTTGTGTATGACTTTAAGCTGATATCCTGTAAACAAAACACACACTTAATTTTTAACATTTTTGTATAAATCAACTGTACTATTTTTCAATGTCATTGTGTGGATTAAAATAATAATAGTTTGTTATGAATATTCTTCTGGTCTTATCGCTTTCAACACTTATCTATCACAATATTTCATGATGCATTCATAATAAACATCAGTAAACTACATGTATATAATTATGGTAGAAATTAACATACACCCAAATAATAACAAATTCGTATAATATCTTGTCAATAGCTGTCCATATAAGCACTTAAACGTCATCTTTAGTAATGAATATTTCATTCAGATTTCATGATAAATACGAACAAGTAGAATTACCTTTCATGATAAATAGTATAATTGACAAAATATTGGAATAGTACTGAAAAGTTAAGAATTGTATGTAACATATCATCCAACATGAGATATAGGAAAATGAAAAAAATGAACTAAACGTTAAAAAAAGTGTGCGTCAATAAATGGGAAAAGGCTTTTGTAGAATAAGATAAAATCTGTGCGTAATTAACACAGTGTTGATTACGTGTTTCTTGGTTTTAACATGTCTTTAGAGTTATGCGAAATACATTCTAATCGAATAAAGCTTTTGCAGCACTGAGACTCACTACCACGGTCCTAGCTAACAATAAACCGAAGTGAGTGAAAATATTTTAAACATTTGAATTGTTTATCCCTTATGTCTGATTCTTGAGATACCAAGTATCTTTGAGTATGTACATCGATTTTCTAGAGACCATTCATTTAGTTTTGTGAAATTACAGAAAAGCACAGGTTCAGAAATATTATGATAATATGTAATAGGATATCTTTACATAACTACCTGTTTCAGTTTATTGTGTGAAGATTGTATCACCATATTCAACCTAAATTCATATAGTTGGGTCACACATATTCCATTCATTTTGATGAAAGAGTCTTTTTTATTTGTGTTTGATTTACTAAAAACAAACTGATATTATAATATACACAATTGAATTACATTGTTCGTACTGCGTTCTTTCCTAGCAGTTTTTCGTTGCATACCTCGACGTTGTTGATATATTACTATGTTTGTCAGGGTAAATCTTTGTGTAACTGCGCACGTCTGTTTGTAAGTGAGCGATTACCGCTAGAAGTAATTAGTTACATTGTTTGTCATTATTTTTTTGTCTATTTCCTTATTTAATGAATTGTGTTTCAGTTTTTATACTGTTCTTCAAACGTACTTACATTTCTTTGTTATCATGACACATGTTGTTGATTTGGAGTTGATTTAATAAAAACAATTAAACAGTTGGCCTTTGTATGTCACTTAATATTATTTAAAGTAGTTGCATCACATTCAGATGCATTTATTGACATTGCATGTTACTTCTGTCACTTACTAATATTCATTGTAAAAAATTATTTTTATTGTTTGTTGTGAGGGCACTGAATGACAATGCCCCCTGTAAAGAAGTGCTTCTACCCATGCGAACCAAAACATTTGGTCACACAAACTTTTAATTACATTTTTATATGGAATTGAGTTCGTTAGATCGTTAAGGAGTGCATTTGATAAAAGAGACATGTCTATTGGATCACTTAGAGCAGTCCGTTCAACATGAAAACAGTTTAACATGTCAACAAGGCCTTATGAGGGGCAGACGTCCGATAGACTAAACCTTTATATTTATGTGAATGTTTTGATGGTTGGATACAGTCATATGTACACATTTTGATGCTGCACTTAACCTACGTACTATTTTATTTATAATGCTATTATTATAAGAACAACAAATGTCATGCGTCAAGTTTTACTAACACCAAGCTCATCGGAGCCGAATCAAACAGTTTCTTTTATCCTCATAGGAATTACAACAGTGTAAAAAAGAGCTGCTCCGCAAGGTAAATAAGTTATCAAATGAAGTAAAAATACCTCACACCCATTCTATTGTGTTTTGATAAAAAAAAAAACATGCAAAGTTATTACCTTTCAAAAAACAAAATGGTTTACGGACTGTTAAGATAGATACATTTTAAGTAAAAATCAAGATCAGAGATGAGCACGTAAACAAACATTGATACTTTAAAACATTATAACTTAATTGATTTACATGAACAGTTTTCATGACAAACGATTGGAACTGACATTGTACTGTAAAGCGAGGCCTTTTTTCACGATTGTCCAAAAAACATTTTCGCGATAGATTTAATTTGCGCGGTTGCTGATAAGTATTTTCCTCAAATCATCCTTAAAATAATACTAGTATCTTACATCCGAAAATGTTCGCGAAGCAGGTGTCCACTCGCAAAATTCGCTAAAATTAAATTGTCGCGAACAAAAGTGCTTTTCCAGTACTTATTATTTGTCATTTCAACAAACATGATCCACATACTCCATAAAGAATGTGTCGTCAATCTGAGTGCTGTGCTGCAATAAAATGACCCTGGTGATCGTTTGAAGTATAGTCAGTTATTTTGAAAAAAAAAATTTCCATGCACAATTATATTGTCAGTGGTATATTTTCGTCTGGTCAATCTGTCTGTCTGTCTGTCTGTCTGTCTGTCTGTCTGTCTGTCTGTCTGTCTGTCTGTCTGTCTGTCTGTCTG
>JAUUEB010499450.1:0-10392 GCA_032362205.1 Clione limacina
GAGAGAGAGAGAGAGAGAGAGAGAGAGAGAGAGAGAGAGAGAGAGAGAGAGAGAGAGAGAGAAAGAAAGAAAGAAAGAGAGAAAGAAAGAGAGCGGGAGATAGAGAGACAGAGAGAGAATAGTGAGACAGAGAATATTACTATGATCATCAAATACAACACATCATGATAGAATTGAACACAATAATAAATCATGACTCAGTTAGACTTTCGGTTAGAATAACCATCGCTCGGGGGTACAAACTATTTCTAAATCTTTCTGTTTTGGACATTATATACCGGTACCGACGACCTGATGGAAGTAGTTTATACATGTGGTTCGCTGGGTGAGCAGGGTCTTTGATTATCTTTTGACTCCTCGTTTTAACACGTTTTTTATAGAGGGTAGCTAAAGAGGGGAGTTCGGTGCCGATTATTTTGGAGGCGTTTCGTACAACACGATCAAGACTATCCTTGTGTTGCTGGGTGGAGCTACCATACCAGACAATAATGGAAAAAGTCAACACACTCTCAATCACTGCACGGTAAAATCTGACAAGTATGTCAGTGTTCAATTTAAATTTCTTTAGTTGTCTGAGAAAGAACATGCGCTGTTGAGCCTTTTTTATTACCTTTTCAATGTTGTCATCCCATTTGAGATCATTGGATATGACGGTCCCTAGGAATCTGAAATCGTTAACAATCTCAATTTTTCTCACCTTTGATTGTAAGTGGTGCAATAGGGGTCTTATTTTTCCTAAAGTCAACGACAATTTATTTGTTTAACCTATGTAATGGAACTACAAATAAAGTACTGCTATTTCAGGTTGAAATGGTCCTCGAACGAAATGTGTGTGATTTCTATGTAAGTAATATGTAACTTAGTATACGCTTTAATGAATGTGTTTCTAAGAGATTTTATTCGTAGCGCTTATCATATAACAAAATTCCACGACAGACGTTCAGATGTCTAATACAGTAAGTAATGGATGTTAAGAAAACGACATATCTTAAAGGATACAAATAGAATACAAGTCTCCTGAGAAAACGAAGAAGGGGTCATTATGCCGAAAGTTGAAAACCAACTAACATCAATTAGTTATAGAAATATGTCTAAATAGACCAGCTATAAATTAAGTATCAGCTAAGAACATTATCCAAACGTGTAACTATAGTGGTCTCACACAACGCCATGTGTGTGTAGACTCAGACGCGTATACTTAGAAGCTCTTTGGCTGCCTGCGTTCACAAATTATGTCCAATGATGGCATGTCAATACTGATAAGATGGGAATCAATGTTTTCTCTTAATGCAATCAACAGTAACAAGTTAAATCATTACGTTTTGATTTTCGACTGTCTAATATAAAATACAGTTTGATGTCATATCAAGTTGTTTTTGTTGTTTTCAGTTTGATTTGGTTTGAAATTGCGCGTGACGTATTTATATTCATGTCTTACGAAATTGTTTGGCCATTGTATTTCTCGTATATCATCCTTTGTATCACAAGACATTCATTGGGTTTCATTCCGTAAAATTTCCATAACAACCGACCAGTTTTATTTCATCATTGATGTACATAAACTGTTATTTTGTTCTCTCATCGTATATTTGTGTCGGCAAATTAGATACAAACCTGTATTGATCGATGTCTTGGATATGAGGGCTTTGGGGATTTCTCTTTTTAAGAAACGTCATTCTCGTTCTCACAGCAAAAGATTCATTTTGTTCAAAAGCTAACACTTGTTCTGCTTACGTTTTTCAAATCAATGTTCTCGTGCACGTTTTTTCGTCATTATTATAAAAACTTTTTTTAAAGAGTTTATCTTTCTTTCAAACCATCTTATCTGTAATCAGATCGTTGTGTACATGTGTAAAGTACAGTGTAAATTGTAATGGTATTATTTTGTTCATGGATTTAACCTTCTTTAGCCAAATCTTCAATGTATTATATGTTGAGTAAACGTATTTTTATTAGAGAAACATTGAAACAATTGAAAACTGCAATTTTCTTCTTAAAGTTGATATTTTCGTCACTGTTTTTACACAGTCAATGTGAAGTATACTGTGTAAGACGTATAAGTAAGAACACTGATACAAATGTCAAAGACGATGGATTTTTTAATTTCTTCTTGTGTAAATAGCAATTTATGCTTTGATTAAAGCAAAAACAGATTATAAGTATAATCCGGGGGGACACTGCATAGCACAGTTCAGGTTGAATGCAATGTTTTTTGTTTTTTTTTATAAATGTAGCCTTTGTTAAAAAAGAAAAATACAAATATGTGCATTGTTCTTTAACAGGGTAATATACCCTTGAAAAGAAATTCATTACCAGTGTTTGAAATTTATATATATGTTTCATCGATTTCCAATCTGGTGCATTGTGTTAGTGTCGTTTATTCATTATCAAATCGAACGGAGAACTGCTTCTTACACTTCTGTTCTGTACAATCTTTGGTGCTTCTTCCTTTCAACTAGAGAGAGGTTATTGTCCGTCTACGGACGGTACAGTCATAACTGTACTGCTAAAGTGCGACAGTTATTGACAAGCATTATAATTTTGTAAATGTACGTTTACGCTCTCGTTGTCGACTGTTCTTCTGTCACGTTTCAACCATCAAAAAGAAAAAATATAGTTAGTTTGAGAAGTACGAAACGTCATGACATACAACTAGTTTAAAAGACGCAGATTTATTCACTCAAGTAAAACATGGTATATAAGATAATACACAAGGACTACTTTTCACAAATGTGACCAAACAAACAAGTTCACCTACCACCTGATCTCGTGTCAATCGTCGTACCCACTGTCTAAATCGCCCCTAATTTGGAACAAAACACATATGATTCAAGAAATGTGATGCCTGGCAACAACATTGCTACGACAATGCTGCTGCCTTGCCACTACTCTGCTGCTACCTTGCTGCTACCCTGCTGCTACTATATTGCTACCTTGCTTATACACCTCTACTACCATGCTGCTACCCTGCTGCTACCCTGCTTTTTACCCTGCTGCTAACCTCCAATTTCCCAGCTGCTACTCTGTTTCTGCCCTGCCGCCTCCCTACTGTTACCCCCTGCTGACATGTCGCTAGCCTGCTGCTACTACAATGCTTCCCTGCTGCTAGTATGCTGCTACCATTATGATACCGTGCTATTGGCCTGCTGGTAAATCACTGCTACGCTGGTACTATCTTGCTGATAATCTGTGTTTACCCTGCTGCAATATTACTGCTACCCTACTCCTACCCTGCTGGTACCCGTATGCATTGAAGTTCTACGAGAAGCCAAACTCCCATTTTCTACAAATACTACTTTTGAAGAATATCACCTGCTGTTTTTTATGATCATCTGGGAATGATAAATAGTCGTTAAACTAATTTTACGTCTCAAATAGTATTAAGAAGGCGATCTCAGGAAAATAAAAATAGTCGTTAAGTGAATGGCATTTCTCAATGTGAATTAAGAATATTCGTCATATCAGGTGGGTTAAATCGTTATTTTGCACTCTTCACATATTTATATTTCATTCACAACAGGTGAAATTACACCTTTATTTGCACTCTACTTGTACACATTTTTTAGGTATGAAAGCCATTCAAACATGGGATATATCTGATACATAACATACCAGCTGTCCGGAAAAGAGTGTTACCATTAAGCATGCTTTTATTTTTGTTAACAAAAATTACCAAACACAAAACCATTGATATTAGTGATTCATCAACTCATGGCATTTATTAACATTTTTGAATTATCTCAATATATGCATTAACAAAAAAGTTACATAACATGTTCTAGACTCCCGCCTATACCTGGAAATGCACAATTTCAGCCGTAAAACAAAGTTTGCATACACGCGCTGACACTGCAGGTCTGGCTCAGCTTTGAACGTTTGCACATATATTCTGTCGAACTACACTTTGGACACTTTGCAACCCACAGTAAAATACTCTTTAACTCGGCACATCAACAGCAGTGGACTGTTTCTTTAAAGAAATGTTAAACTGCTTCACATATAGCGATCTTGTTATCTTAAAGTACACCTTTACTGCAAAAGCCCGGTGTACAGGAGTGAAGTGTTTCAATATTTTCATGTTGGTTGGCTAGATGACAATAACGGCTTTTAGTTTTGGTTTTTTAAAATCCCATGAATAAATCTTTCTTCCTTTCAATTGTGGTTTAATTTGGTGCAGAAACAGAAAAGCTATTAAAAGTTGTATGAGTAACACTCTTTTCCGGACACCCGGTACGTAAATCAACTTATTTTTAAACTTTGAAAACATAACACATATCCGTTGCGCATCAAAACATTACTGTAAATTGGAGACTTCGCTTTTAATGCTTAATAAATGTAAGAACTGGGATACAAGACTGTATTTCTGACGACCTTAAACAGGTTCATGATATCTATGATTTGAAAGGGAAAGTGTACAGAATTTGCGCAGATTTAGGTAAACAACAAGCGTTTTTTACATTTATGCATACTGTTTCTAAAACATTTTATAAAACACAGGAGTTGCAAAAAGTATGACCGTAGTCACTTTTTTTTAAATTAGCCATTCAGATAGGAAGAAAGATATACCTACAGACAGACATAATTACAGACATACAGCCATACAAAACCAATTATGTGATTTTCAGAAAACGAAAAGTCGTGCAAAAACAAATAAGCTAGAAGCACGTTTACATATAACTAGACCAAGGACATCGAATCAATTGATCATCAAGTCTCAAATGAGAATGGCGTGGACACCAATTCTTTCCAGGACTTGTTAAAGATTAATATTTCTGTCACTGCCTATAATCTTCAAGAGATTTATGTAATGTCTGCCTCTTCCTATCTTAAACACAGTGGTGAGAACCCTGATCCCCTGGTGATGATTCTGTCAACTACATTATGTTTATAGATATCACTCAGTCATGTATAAATCATGGTTTCCTCTAAATGCTGATTTGTTAATGTGCCGTACTGTTATGATATGAATTCTGCTCGGATGAAAATATCATTTCCGCTTAAAAAGATGATGACATTTTCAGATCAATAATAATAAATAATATGTGTACTACGTGAAAAAAGAATCGACAAAGTCATTTGTTTAAATTGCTTTTGGCAAGACCATATAGGATGTTTTAGATGTGCTTATTTTTGGGATAAGCTCGATGTTGTGTATATAACAGAAAATAGAGATAGGTGTGGGAAAATAGGTGGTTCCAGATATTTGGGTTTATCTTATTTTCTTTTTCGGCCTCTAAGGGCACTCCAAAATCTGGGAATCATTTCGAAACCTGCACATGAAATTGGTTCAACCACTGGTCCTATTGAGGCTCTTTATTTACTCTCTCTCTCTCTCTCTCTCTGTCTCACTCTCACTCCCTCTCCCTTCTTCTCCGCTCTCTCTTTGTCTCTATATACTCCCTTTTTGTTTTGAATTTTGCTATCTTTGTATATTTTCTGGTATTATATGAGAGAGTAAAGAAGGACACAAAGATTTAGGAAACCATATTGACCTAGGTAGTCCAGTAGTTAAATCTATTGGTGTTTTCTTAATTACAACTTTGCTCTATTTATGTCTTGCTTGTTTTAAAAGATCAGATAATTAATAAAGACATCATAATTTAGACTGCTGATGCTGACCTAGATATTTTAGTACCAATTAATATTGTGAGGGAATTCAATATCACTGTAGGGGTAGATAAGCCACTATACATACTCATATAAGTGTTTCACAAGGACTCCGAATAAGATTAATTAAAATCATTTCCTTCTGTACATAACACTTTAAATACCATGATTTAGGTGACCAAATGGAGCTAGCTAGTCCAGTAGTTATATCTATTGTGGTTGTCTATACTATTACCAATTATGTCTTTATCCCTTCCTTGTTTGTAAAAATAAGTAAAAGAGCCACAAAGTATTAAGACCACATATGATATTAAATTTCAAATGTATTTCTTACCTCTTGCATGTTTGAAAAAACAGGCAGTCAAGAAAAACTCCATAGTTAGACTACTGATGCTAAATAGTGAATATACATGTCTATACTCATAGTTATCACTTATGTCTGTTGCATTATCTAGCATTGTAGGTTAGATCCTTTATTTTTTTCTTTATTTGAGAAAAAATGCCTAGATACTAATAAAACAAAAGTCTACTGTTATATATATTGTTGGACTCTGTTTCACTGTAGTTTTAGACAAGGACATCCTAATTAGGCATTTTTCTCTCACAAAGACTATGAAGAAGGATACTTAAACTGTTTTTCTTTTGTACATAATACTTTTAAAAACAAATCTAAGATAACATAACAGTATAGTTATCAATTCTTAATCTTAACACTCAAAGCAACATTTTTTATAAAAGGCTAGGAAATAAAGATTTAAGATTGAAGTCTCAATTAAAAGTAAATATGCCAAACATCGACCTAATTTAAGACATAGAGATCAACAAATTTTTCATAGGCATAAGTGACGTAAAGAGAAAAAAAAATGGGTAATATTTTTCGTTATAAAACTCACGTGTTAATATCACCTTACAATAGATGACTTATCGTAGAAATCACTTTATCCTCATCATCGGGAAATCCCAAATTTCTTGCACACGAGAGAGCATCTTCTCTAATCATTACATTGCAAAAAGACACTTGGTCTTCGACTTCATAGTTTGTGCACCATCATTAAATTTTGCAGAAGTATTGAGTAAGAGAACAAAATTGTACTTGCTACTCGGGTGCCGAAGTTCGGATTTCGTAAATTATCATTTCTGTTAATTCCTTAATTTCTTGATTTTACTATCTTTACAAAGTAAATGTTGTTTATTTTCGGTCAATAAAATGGGATATGAAATGAAATAAATACCACACTTTTAATTTTTGATACGAAAAATATTGCCCTATTCGTGTTTAGAGACAGCTAATTCGAACACGCTAAAGCTCGTCCAAATACTTCTTGACTGTAAACACTCAGAGGGCAATATTTTTCGTATACAAAACTAGTCGTGTAATATTCACTATATACCCACCCACTCACAGTACCTTTAGACAGGAACATCGTAACAAGCAAAACAACTAATGTCAAAAGTCTGAGATTTCATTTCTAAGAGGAGTGAACCTACTTTTAATTTATCAAAAGTGTTTACTAAGAATATTCACATACCTTATGAAATCTTTTGACATTAGTTGTTTTGCTTGAAACAGCTCCGCGTATGATACTTAATGTGGCTGACTTTTAAACAAAGAATAAAAATGTATGGAATTGTGTTGTGTGAAGACAATGTGCCTGAGCTCATGTAAGGTTCCATTTGTTTAAATGATTTAAACAAAGTACCATTTTTTAATAACAATGTACGTACAAGATATGAATGAATTATATTCAAGTAAATAACATGAATACGGGATTATCTTTGCATAAACAAAAAACACTGCATCTATTTAAGACTTAGCAAGAATTAAAACGGTAATAGTTGTTATCTGTATTTAAGAAGATCCAAAAGTAGAAAGTGTTAATCCGTTTTGGAAAAGAACATATCGTTATTAAAAGAAGAAGTATTGGTAGTTATAATTGTTTGTGTTCAAATAACTACAACAAAGTGTTACACGTTTTCTTCCAGCCCAAAACCCCTGGGTTGTAGTCGGATCTCGGTTTCGTTGAGAAAATGCCATTTTGTCAAGTCCCCATAATCAAACACTCAAAATGCTTATATATTATGGTTGAAACTTCGCATCTTCCGCTAGGCGCTAGGAAGCACACATGCTAGAAATCATAACTTTGATATTCACATTAACCTCAAAAAATAATATGAAATAATATGAAATAATATGAAATAATCGCAAATCAAAATTCATGTTGAGTTTTTTTTAGATTAAACATAACGAAAACATTCTGTGGGTTGTATGGTCAAGATGGCTAGCCTTGACATTTGGTTTTTAGAAAATTGCCGTCGTTTATAGATAGTCATTTGTGTAGTTAAATAACAAAAGTGACTTGATATAGCTATTCATTAAGTTGTGAATTAATGAACAGACAAAACAATTTTTAAGGGAAAGGCCAACTTTTATTTCCGGCGTGGAAATCTAAATGAAGATGCAGGACAGCCTCGTTGAACTTTAGAAAATCACATTTTTACCTTAAAATCTCCACATGATAATAAAATACCCTTTTAAAACAAATGAAAACAGATAATGACTGTTTTGCCGTATTCATCAGTGATCAGCAGTAGATGCAGTTAAAAACAAGTTGAAATTTCAATGGATCATATTACGACAATATCATATTTTCATTAATACATTAATTTGATCTTTATTGAGAAGATATGAAAATAGTTTCTAAGTTCACCCACACATTATTCATGATGAAATTTTACATTATATTTTTTTATTCTATAGGAGGATCTTATTGTAAAGTGGCAAAAGTGGCCTTTTTGAAAGTGATATTTCATTCTTACGAAATACAATTTGAAGTAAATATCAAATGAAGTATGAAGACATAAGTCCATTCTAATTGTAAGGTGGCGTCAAAACAAAAACAAATGATATGATTAATGACATTTTTTAAAAAGGTATTGCCTTATATCATAAGATCACTTAGATATTTATATAACGGCACGTGTTTTGCTGTTATCATCATGACTTGGTCATGTCAGCCCGCTAACATCGTCCCTGAGATGTCTTAAAGAGGTGTAATTACCAACGCGTTTGACATTGATTTATTCATTCACAAAATTATTAGGTAAAATATATTGTCTGTTCTATTTTTCCAAGATAATTGCAATAAGAATAACATATTATTAACCGATGGGCATTACGTAAAAAATCAACGAAGAGAAATACAAACACTATACAAAAGCCCAGTCCCATCCTTGCCAATTATTTATTATTAGTTGTAATAATATCATATTTGGCACATTGAATATTTCAGATCTCTAGTATAGTATACATATTGCAGCTGTAAGATATATTGATTATTAAGGGCGTGGCATAACGAATCATGGAGGGTACTGTTGTCAGGTCAATTCATTATTAAGTGTTGGCAATTAATAACAAGTCATATCCCGTTCATATGAACTCGTTTACAAAACTTTGATGAAATGATTTTTCCGGATAACAGAAAAATACATAGGATATACTATTAATGCTATTAGAATTAAGCAGGGATGTCTGAACGTTTGAAGGGCAGGGAGGGGGGCGAGGAGTTTTTAAAGGGCACATTTCAGATATGCAAATCAAGGGCGCTTAAAGGTGAATTTGTCAAATAACATGTAGGTTCCATGGCTATTTTCAGTAATTTGCAGTGTGTATAATATTCGTTGATAGAGTGGCAAGTCTTTGTTGAGGCAATGATTCAAGAGTGTATATATTGTCCTTATTTGTCCAATATGATATGTGAAATTGGACAATTCAATTCAATCTAATTTAATAACCAAAATTGCGATTAAGATATGGGTATGTAAAAAAACATATTTACAAGCATAAGATTATAACAAGGTAATGACAATTCTAAGGAAAACATAAAAATAATTATAAATGAAATATTAATAATACATTTTAACTGGTTTACAAAAGATATGTATATGGATTATATACTCCTTGAACTAACATTAATGTTCTCATATCAACATGTGGTTCTACTTTCTTTTACAAAGTGCTATTGTATTTTCGCTTGTTTCACTAAACTCGATAATGGGTTTGGATAATTACTATCACGGTAGGGTTTGTTGTAAGCTCTGCATAAGAGATAAATACCTACCTCATATTGTTGTTGTATTAAGGCAAGGGGTGTCATCAGCCAGAGTTGGGGAGGGGGCTGTCGGCAGTTTTGACCAAAACGCTTAATCCATATTCTAATGCCGCCGATAACAATAATCCACATGAAATCACTATACCATAACATGTAACAAACTCAAATACTGTGGATTTGTCTATGCAACTGTGCGGGCAATAGTTCAAGTCGCGTAAACCCATACGTTCTTGACCTGAACTCACATTTTCGCTAGTTATCTCATCTTGGTAATCTTAATGTCCTGCATGGAAATCACTTTCTTAGTACAAATCATAAAAGTAGTGGACTCTTTTACCCTGCAATCGCAAAAATCAATCAAATCTTTTTGCGTTAATACTGGGTCCAATAATACTTGCGCTCATCCCCCTTTGATGAAAGATTAACAGAGGCATGACGTACACGTTCGCTACTTGCACCCTATTAACGCTATGTTTTAATTTTGTTTGTTTCTCGTGTTGACAGATTTTTCAGAATAATTTTGGATTCTCCGTATTCGGATTTCAACTTTGAGGGACAATCTACACACAAATAACTAGAGAATAGATGTGTGTCTTCTCCATTGATTTGATTTAGAGACTGTTCACATATATGTCATACAAATGTGGCATTTCTGCCCCCCCCCCAATTTCTTCAT
>JAUUEB010499461.1:0-10391 GCA_032362205.1 Clione limacina
AACAAAAACTATTTAAAATCTATCGCAGAAATTGGTTCTAGTTTGCCGCTATATATTTGGATAGTGTGTACAACACCAGAGCTGGTCTGTGGAGGGGGGACAAAGGTATCGAAACGCCCTGTATGAGTGTGCAGGTAGTTTGCTTCCACAAATTTCAGTCACCAATCAAAGTTGACACGGTTCAAGCTATGAGAAAACAAAACAAACAAATGAGTGATTTACAAAAATAAAGCAGAAGTGACTGGACTTGAAATCAAGAGAACTTTGGTTCAATCCCATTGTGGGCAGGTGGATGTTTTGCTTATTCAATTGTGAAAAGTGACTTTTAGGATACACAGTGAAAGTAATTATCACATAATAACTGTAAAGCGCTTTGAGGTTAATCCAAAGGGAAAGCGCTATATAAGTGCCATTATTATTATTATTATTATTATATAAATAAACCTGATAAGTGCAGATATGCTCTTGATGGGATCACCAAGATGCTAATAAATGATCAGATGTATGACCTTTCACCTATATGAAGTATAAAGAAAATATATATTCAGAACTATAGTCTCAGATAAGGTAGTATTTGGATTTCTTATCAAAACAGTGGGTGTCAAACAAGGGCTATAACCCATAAGGAATTAAAACAGTTGTTTCTCTTTTATCAATGTATTTATGTACTCTGATAGTGTGTGAGTCGTGGAATGCTAGTTTTTGGACATATTTCACTACACTTTTTTGACACTGTCACAAACTATTGTTTATTGAAAAACTTTGGTTGATTAAGTTTTTGAGTTTTATGCTATGTGTCCAATCTCTTGAGATAACTGGTCCCCCAAAGTAATGGTCGAGGTAATCAAAGAAGATGTTAAGGGAACCCGCCTTGACTAAAACCTAGTATTAAACCGAGATACCTGGAGAGCTGCCATTGCATTGAATACAGTCAACCCATACAGCATGGACAAATACAATTTAAATTATGATGATGTCTCAGGCACTTAGCTAGGGGGACACTGGGGACTCCCCCCCCCCCTCATTTGAGATCCCAAATGCTCTAAGTTTGCTCCATTTTTAACTAATCTAAAAAAAATTCAGTAGCTGCGCGGCAATTGCTTTGATGATATCGCAGGTCCCCCACCATTTCAAAGTCCTGGCTACGAGCCTGTGATGTCCCATTATCCACTTGGTGCCAAGGTGCCATTGCACTGATCAAAAAGCCTAGCTTTACTTCCACATTTAATATGCACTTAAAAACAAGTGAAAAGAAATTCAAGTACTGCATTCATATAAGATGTGTATTCTTGGTGATTGATAACAAAATGTTCATTCTAGAGGGTGGATACAAACTTTTTAGGGATACCTCCTCAATATGTTTTTCATTCCCTTCTTCGGTAAAACATTGATGACATTTTGATGAAGCAAATGAACTGTCAACAAGTGTGGCAAGAATGAAAGTTTGTTCCTCTGTAGGGGTGTGGCATGCCTGCATTTAAGAGCTGGGAGACCTCTTATTAGGCTGTTACAATAGTTTGTTTTTATTGAAATATTTATACAGAAAAACTTTGAAAGGAAATCCCAACACAGTGGTTTTGATAACCTAACGCACTAACTTGTACATGCAAAGCATATTTCTAAAATTCAAAATCTTTTGCTTTCTTTTGGTATAGACCTCTACTTTCAGACTCATGAGGTAGTCTTGGTTCGAATCCCATCATGACCTGACAATTATCCTTGGAAAAGAAAATGTACACAGTCTTACATTTATGGATTTCAAACTTCATATAATGAAAGGTAAAACAGTAAAAAGTATCAATGTCAATTGTAAATGAAAAAAATATGTTTTAAAAACAGTGGAGAATTGACTAAAAGTGACACCACATTTTTTTTATAGCCCACAAGAAGTTACATCAACTGAAACATTCTTTTTGAATAACAAGTTGACCTTTAAACATAAACTCACCAAGGGGTTTGTCACATTCCTTCCACATTTGACAACAATAGCCAGGGTGACTTTAAAATATTTTGTATTCTTTAGTCCTGGAAAAAGCGTGCTTTACTCTTATTTTAGTGAACAGGAATATAGAGTAAAATTGTGACCGTACTGAAATCATTTTTCGGTAGGGTTTATCTATAATACAGGTCAATAATTCAAATGAAAAGGTGCATTTTTAGAATGTCTGATGACTTAATAATTATATTTCTAATGGTAATAAAGTATAATTGTGGTAAAATCGGTGCTTGGCCCCGAAATTGTTGAAAAAAAGTGTGCATTTTAAAGGATCCTGGAGACAAATCAACACCAATTCAAAAATCCCTACCCCCCTTGCTACGCCCATGTCTGGGGTGTGGCATTTCTGCATTTCAGAGACCTCTTATTAGTCTGTAACAATAGGTTTGGTATTGTGGAAATCTTTAGAAGGAAACCCTTTGTATGTGCTAAGAAATGTCTAACATTCAAATTCTTTGTTAGTGGTAGACTCCCAGACTCATGAGAAGTCCTTTGTTCGAATCCCTGCATGACCTGATAATTATTCCTTGGTAAACAAAATATAAATTGTCTCACTCGTATTGATTTCAAACTTCATACAATGAAAGGTAAAACAATACAAATTATCACTGTAAAAAATAAATGAAAATAGTAAAACATTTAAGATGATATCAATAGAAAATGGGATGAGGTTTTTTTTAAACTCAGTAATATAGATTTGTTTTTGTGAGTTCGCGTTATTATCCTAACTAGTAGATTCTACGAACGTGTAAGACAAATTTGCCAATTATGACAGAGGCCGAGAGTATTATTTAATATTTCTTTACATAAAACAATTAACACAAAAACACCGGAACGGAAAATGCAACAACGACGGCTAAACGCAGGACGGGTAAATGCAACAACGACGGCTAAACGCAGGACGGGAAAACGCAACAACGACGGTTAAACGCAGGACGAGAATACGCAACGACGACGGCTCAATTTTTAATCTTCAGAAACGCAAAAATTAGGCTTTAAATCAAAAAATAAATATCGCTACACGATCCGCAACACATGGAACTTACTATAAGAAAAGTATCACTTGTCGATCTAAAACTTCTAAGAAAAAACGTGTATAGATCCCCCGTTTTTAACTTTCATATCTCCATTATAATAAGAGATGATGTTTATGTAATGATCTAAAACCACATACAGTATCCCATATCTATTAAAATTACTTGTCATATTATTATTGTGTTTAAATTCAATCTGAATCAATACAGTTTATGTATGTACTATTTCCGTATGATTAAAATGTTTCTTACTGTTTTTCTTTAATTAAAACAAAATGTTAGTCATTCAAAATTTGCGACACATTTATTCTTCATATTGATTTTCTTTCAAACTATCACAAGAACTGTCCTGGAATGATGCAAATAGAGTATTTATAATTAATTTGCACGTTTAAGAAACAACACAATCAATGCAGAACTGAATTGTATTTCTATTTCTCTCTCTCAATCTAGGTGAACTCTGACCCCGACCTATACAACAGTTTTTTCTGGTGGAAAAAATATTACACAATACAGTTTGACCCTCATACGCTATTTTTCTGCACATTGTGTACAAAACTACACGACCAGACGAAACCTGCACAGGTTTATACAGATATAGATGGTTGGGTGAATAACGACACTTGCCCACATTATACCGTAAGTAATAACGACATTTGTCCACATTATATCGTAAGTAATAACGACACTTGCCCACATTATGCGGTAAGTAATAACGACATTTGTCCACATTATACCGTAAGTTATAACGACATTTGTCCACATTATACAATGCTTGTGTGTATTAAGAAAAAGAGTAATTATTAAGTAATAACAGCATTTGTCCACATTATACCATAAGTAATAACGACATTTGTCCACATTATACCGTAAGTAATAACGACATTTGTCCACATTATACCCTAAGTATTAATGAAATTTGTCCACATAACACTGTTAGTAAAATGAAATTTTTCCACATTATACCGTAAGTAATAACGACAATTTTTCACATTATACCGTTAGAAATAACGACATTTGTACACATTATACCGTAAGTAAGAACGGAAATTTTCCACATTATACTGTAAGTTATAACGACAATTGTCCACATTATACCGTAAGTAATAACGACATTTGTCCAAATTATACCGTTAGTATTAACGAAATTTGTCCACATAACACTGTTAGTAAAACGACATTTTTCCACATTATACCGTAAGTAATAACGACAATTTTTCACATTATACCGTTAGAAATAACGACATTTGTCCACATTATACCGTAAGTAATAACGACATTTGTCCACATTATACCGTAAGTATTAACGACATTTGTCCACATAACACTGTTAGTAAAACGACATTTTTCCACATTATACCGTAATCAATAACAACAATTTTTCACATTATACCGTTAGAAATAACGACATTTGTACACATTATACCTTAAGTAAGAACGGAAATTTTCCACATTATACCGTAAGTAATAACGACAATTGTCCACATTATACCGTACCGTAAGTAATGACGAAATTAGACTTGATTATAGAGTAAAGGATACTAATATTAGGCCACATTGTAAAATATCATACCGCTAGTTATTACGAAATTTGTTCACATTATGCTGTAAATGAAACGAAATATTTCCACATTATACTGTAATTATTAACGACATTTGTAAAAATTATACTGTAAGTAATAAAGACGATTTCCAAATTATACAGTAAGTAAGAACTGTTTTTGTTCACATTATTCTGTAAATAATAACAAAATAGTATCCACATTATACAGTAAGTAATAAAGTAATTTGTCCACGCTATACCGTTAGTGATGACATCATTTGCCTAGATTATAACGTAAGTAAAAGCGACATTTGTCTATATTATACTGTCAACAATAACGTACTTTTTCCATTCATACTGTAAGTAATAACGACATTTGACCTAATTATTATTTAAGTTATAAGGACATTTTCTAACATCATACTGTAAGTAGTTATATTTAGTATTTATACACATTATTTTGAAGTAATAACGACATTTGTCCGCATAATCCGAATAATGATCTGTTGAAGCAAAGATCACGGGTAGTACGATTTCATAAGCTATTCATTTAGACTTTAAGCTGTTTCTATTTAATTCACTCATTGGTACTAGGATAACTCATTTTGTTGTTGTTTTCAGAAAGATAATGTAGCGTCTTCACCTCCTCCTCTGTCACTTTCTCTTTCTTGCTGATTTTGACCTTTGTCTTAATTTGATGAGATGCAAATGATTATTTTGAACTATACCGTTACAAAAAAGCGTCTAATAAACACAGTTATTTGCTAATAAATGAGATTTGACTATGGGTGATTATTTGCAATAGTCAGTTTTTCTCTCTTTTTCAAGTCTTTATGTTTGCCTTGACATACTAGTTATTATTCGAGATATTCATCCGTTTGAACTTAGGCACATTAAATTATCTTAGTCCTTAGTGGTTTTAAAGACTCCTGTTTTTATGACTAAGCACATTTATTTATCAATGTCAATAAAACGCTAAATAGACATTACTTAATCGTCGAAAAAAGTTTTGCAAGAGTATTTTCTAAAAATAAATATATAATTTGATTCATATTTCTTCGCAGATTTACGAGATTGTTGCAAGATTTGTGGAGGGAACTCTTCTTTACTACAGACTCATTTCCTGATGTGAATCTACTCTATTACGATGTTATTGTCCGTAGAATCTATCTCATCACGGACCTGACCCTGTGAATATCAAGACTTATGGGATCTACTTCATCAGTGGCTGATTTGATGAGAAAAAAAAATCAGATTTGTGATTAATGCCTTCAGTGATTTCCTAAGGAAAATTCAGATTTGTTGAATGTTCCTTGTTACGGGCGGATTTCATGAGAAAACTAGTTTGTGCACGAATTCTATTACGGTGACATTGCTCAAAAAGTAACGAAATTATTTTAAATTACTGTATCACTGCCGCGAGGAAAATCTAGATATATGAAATCCACTCTGTCACAGAATAACCCCCCCAAAAAACAACAACAAAAAAACAAAAAAACTTCTACATTGTCAAATCGACTTGACCTCAGACTGAAAATTCTCTAGAAAATTTTGATATATGAAACCTCCATAGCCAAGTGTTGTATCATTTTTGAAGAAATATAGACAAAAAGTAGCGTAGATTTTAAATGGCATCCACAAAACGTGTTCAATGCTATTGCTTTTTAATACAATTCCAAAGATATGTTCGTACAATGTTAAGTTGTTCAAGCAGTAACAACATATATATGAGTGTGAACAATTAATCAAAGCTTAATTGATCTGACAAAAAATAAATTAAATTAAATGCCTTAATGTATTATGTCTAGATTGAAATAAAAAATATTGAAAACATGAGTTCGTCGATTTAGACATTGCTATATTCCTGTTAGTTTGTCTATTCAAAGTTTAAAGTCTCCTAAACGTTTCAAGGGCATTGGGTGCTACCTGTTGTGTCTCCGTGCCGTTGCGTTCCTGGGGATGCAACGGGATAAAAAAATATGTTCGCATCCCAGTCCCTTTATATGTGCGTCGTTACGTCCCGTTGCCGTTGCATAACACATCTAGTCTAAGTCCCATAACAGTTTATCGCACACCAACCCAAATAATATTCGACTTTTACACATTTGAGTCTAGCTTACAGCATCATTTGTCGCGCATCTTCCCAAAGACCTCTTTATATTTGATTTGTAGCCCAAGCTAAAGTTATCAATCACACCCTTCAATTTTAGACTTCTTTGACTTCTGCACATTCTACGTCCTTCGTTTTTAAGACTTTTACACATCTGAGTCATATTCCGCGGTAAACCATCTGTCGTCAAGCGTTGTGTGCAGCTTCTGTCACTTAAGGATTGGTCTGATTATCCACAGAAGGCGTTGCAACAGAAACCAAAACATCCCATAGACAGAGTATATTCCATTGTCTTTAAAGACAGACGGAGCCAAAGTTTGTAGTTCACACATTTGAGTCTATGTTGCAGCTTACTTTACCACACCTTCCTCCCGTATTTCAGGCTTATTTTTGCTTATTTAAGTAGAACTTCCAGTCTACATCTCTCTATGTGAAGGAAGAGAAGCTAGGGTCAAGCAGATATGAGCATAAAGAGTGGAGCAGGAGACCCTAGTTTAGATTTAGGAAAGAAAGAATACTCTGAATGATAATATTCCCAGAGCTGACAAGGCAGATGCAAGGGAGAAGCATGGTACAATTCATAAGGAAGGGAAGAGGCTTTGGAGAATGGCAAGAGGAATATGTTGAGGACCTAGCAGAGAGGGAAGAAAAAGCAGCAGCACAGGGTAAAATGTAAGAAGTGTATGAGACAATTAAGAAGGTCACAAGTAAGTTTTGTAGGGCAGAATTACTACTGGGGAAGGATGCTACAGGCAATTCTATTCCAGTAAAGAATGGTTAAAGGACCCTTTGGAACAGCAATCTACTGAATCGTTCACCTCCTATCAACTCTCCGGTGAACCTCCGTAAGAAGTAATTATTTCGGAACTAAAGCTATTGTGGAGTGGTACGACTGCAGGGGTGGGGGTGGGGGTGGGGTGGGTGGGTGGGGCTTCATCCAAGCAGAGGCTCATAACGCAACTGTTAAGACAACAGATACCATTTTACATCTCCTTTTGATAAGATATGGAACAGGGAAAGGTCCCTAAGGATTGGAAGGAAGGACACCTTATCAAATTGCGAAAGAAAGACGACTTGAGCAACTATAATAGCTATAGAGATATTATGCTTATTTCTGTTCCGGGTAAGGTTTTTAGTCTAATAATTTTTAAATGGTGAAGGACATGTTTGGTGTTTATCTGAGGGAGAACAGGCAGCATTTAGAAAAGGATGTTTTTGTGCACAAGAGATTACCACTTTAAGGATGATTTTTGCACAGTCGTTGGAATGGAACTCTTCGATGTACATCAACTTTGTTGATTATGAGAAAGCTTTTGACAGTATGGACACGGACAGATAAGCAATGACCATTTATGTTTTGGTGACAATTATAAGAGAGGTCTCGCTACTCGTTTCCATAGACGTATACGTAGACGTACACGTCGAGATTACGCGTTACAACGACTTTTTCAGTTGGAGTTGACTTCTCTTGGCAATTTAAAATTTTTCAAGATGGCATTAATCTGAAATTTAGTTTGCACTTTATCTCACGTTCTAGGATTTGAATAAAGACAATTTCAAAATACGCTTTAAGATATCTGATATATCTTTAAAAGAGTAGCCCTGATTATGTCACACATTGTATTATTTGCTGTATAGATAGGCTATAGATAGGTTATGGATATGGACAAGTTCAAATTGCACGTTACTCAAGAGAGCCAATTCATAGGCCGGTGTTCCCATCGCAAAGAAAAGTCTTATTAATTTCTTCAACATGTTATTACCCATAGCCTATCTATTAGAAAAATAGAAAATGTTATATGTGTCAAAGTAAAAAAATACACACACAGTTATACGTTTACATGTTATCTATGTGTGTCCATATAATATATGTGTGTGCGGACTCAAGATGGCGATCAACAGTTAGTTCTATTTAAAGAATGTATTGGTTCATTAAAGAACTTCGCCCTATTAAAATCGCATCATGAATGGAGTATGAACGACATTAAAATCTTATTAACTATTATGATGATTCTGTTTATTTCTGCAAACAATAATGATAGATATGACAAAATGCAAAAGACGTTACTTTATTTTTTAAGCGTTTATTTAGAGAGTTGTAGGAGAGCGAACTTTTCTTTTAGATACAGTCTTGAAAAGGGGGATATACAACAATTATTTATTTTAGTTACAGTTTACAAAAAGGGCATATAAAAAGAATATATTTTAGATACAGGCTTCAAAAGATATATATATATATATATATAACAAACATTTCTTATGGATACAACCTTAAATAAAAATAGGAGATATAAAACAAGTATATTATAGACGCAGTGTTCAAAAGAGGTATATAAAAAATTATTTATATAGAGACAGTCTTCAAAAGGGAGATACAAATCAAGCGTTTCTTTTAATTACAGGTTTCAAAAGGGGATATAACGCAATTATTTCTTATAGAAACAGCTTTAAAAAATGAGATATAAAACGAGGGATTTATTGATAACGGCTTCAAAAGAGGGTTATAAAGAGAGTATTGATATAGTTACCGTCTTCACAAGAGGGACACAAAACAAGCATTTCTTTTAGATACAGCCTTCAAAAGAAGAATGGAAAATGAACATTTCTTATACATACAGACTTTAAAAAAAGGGGGAGGTGGTCATAAAACAGAAGTTTCAAACAATTCTTTTTCCACGCACAATAATATTGTGCAGTGGTATATTTTTTCTTGTCTGTGTGTCTATTTACGCGATAACTTGAGTAATTTTGTTCGTATCGCTTTTATTTTTGAAAGGATGGTTTACGATTTCCGCTATTTAAATCTAGAAATATTTGTGAAAAATTCACGCAGTTACGGTCCTTTTTTGCCGTAGGTTCTCTGTTAATTTGGCAAAATACGCTGTGGTCACATCTTGAGAGTTAAGAGTCTGAAATCTTGCAAAGAGGCCCTTCTAGTGACTATCTAAAATCAGCGTTAACAATTGTTTGAATACTCAATTTCAAAACAGAGTTATGGCACCTTTGAGTATTTTGCTATATGTCTTTCTTAATTTTTTGCAAACACGCTGTGGTCCCAGCGTCAAAGATAGAAATCCGAAATCTTGCACAGAGGTGTAATCGTTGGTCCCTAAAAGCTGTTATCTATTTCTTTTGAAAAAAACACATTTTGACAGAGTTATGTCCCTTTTATGATTTTTAGGTACCTTTTTTAAACAGTGGACGCATCGTTGGGAGTAGGGCCCTGGAATATTGCAAACATACTCTTCTAGGGACCCTCTAAGAATAACTTTCTCAACTTTTAAAACAATATTTTGACAGAGTTGTTTGCTATATGTTCTTTGTTACTGTTGTCTGCTGTGTGTGGTTGTACTCTCTACAAGTACTCATTTTTCTAGTTCAATAATGAAATGTTTAAATATTTTCTTGATATCCTATTTCCTCTTTTGAAGTTTGAATATATGAAGTCGTTTTATTTCATCTTCTGTCAACGACGCTAACTTTATAAGTACCTGGAGACCTAGTAGCCCCAGTAACTTCCTTTATCTGTGGTGGGTTGTCAGGATCTTGTGCGACAAATTTGAACCTCTGGCACATGGAAGACAGATAAAGAAATAATTCCATTTTTGCAAGAGCTTCTCCCATACAAGCTCGTCTACCAATTCCAAAGGGAATCAACTCTTCTTTGTGGATGAGATGACCCATGTCGTCAATGAAACGTTCAGGCCT
>JAUUEB010499472.1:0-10391 GCA_032362205.1 Clione limacina
CAAAACCTACGTTTTATAAACAATAAGCAAACTTAACTGACAAACACAAAAGTGCGACAATTACTTTTACAATGAACGACCCGCCATCCCGCACACGGTTGAAATACGAATAAACATCTCGAGCCTCTGCGGGTCACTACATCACAGAGGACGCTTTGCAGTGACAAGCCCGTCACAAAGCTTCAGTGCTTCCAACTAATTTGCATAGTTATTACATGTGTGAATTACGATATTTATATCACAGTAACTTTTCTTCTTTGCGTCACTAGTTGATATGTAATAAAATACTTTTGCCCACATTTTGTAACAGAAAGACGGGACAAATTTCCTGTGAGACTGAAAATTTCCTGGGAATGTCATTCCGTCATTCCAATATTCCCCACTTTTTCCAGGCCTTCTCCTGCTAATGGTTAAAGGCAGGCTGTCTGAAATCAAAGTTCAAATTTTAACAATGATAAAGCACCATTCGTAGTTTTGTTTAAGAGAGCAGAATGGTGTATAAAACTTAACTTGTACTTTCAAAGTGAACATGATGGAAAAGTATTTTCTTCACCTTTTTCACCTAGTATTATACTTTATTCTTCAGGCTGTCAATAAGATGAAGGAGCAAGAGGCAGAGTATGGATTTAGATCTTTGCCTTCACAAGAAAAAATGAGGTTTGTTGTTTTTATACATAGTTAATCAAGGCTTTTTAAAGGGTAGAGATAAGTATGTGTCAGTATCTTGTATATTATATTTCCTCATTTATGATTTCTTTGTCATAGAATATTACTTGGTCAATTCAATTCCATTTTCATTAATATATTTTATTATTTATGAAAAGTGATTTTGTGTGTGTGATGAATTCATATTTAAAACTTCTCATATTTTTATCCAGATAAGAATGCTCACTATGAGACTTTTAGTCTTTCAATCTATGTTTTCCCCCCAATGTAATAGTTTGTTTTATAGAAAATACTATAATTGACAGCGTAAGATGCAAAAACTTTAAAACTACTTTATGATCAAGTGCCAGAATTTGGGACAGAAATAAGAACATAACATTTTTCATATAAAGAGTAACACTCAGCTTAGCATAGGTAAAAATTTAATTCAGCCTGAGTAATAACATGGCTCAATTTTATTCATGTTGAATGATATCTCAACAAGGGCAAAATTTAAACTTCTTATATCTTATAAAGTTGTCCTATTCTCTACCATATTTACATGAGTTTCAGTGAGGTGGATGGATACTCTGTGCCTTTCTACACAAGTGACTTGATAAAGATGGATTTTGAAAATAGTACTTGAAACCTTTTCTTTGATTTTTCATTCAGGTCACACCAGGTATCAGATTCTTTGTTAGATGATCTTGAGGGTCGTTTGTATGACCGCTTCAGAGAGTCAGGAGGAACGAGAAACTATGGCACACCCCAGGTAAGCACTTATTTTCCAAAGGACAGGGCTAAGATTATTTTTCCTTCTGGTGCGGTATAGCTATTTGATAAGGCATCAGAATGGAAATCCAGTTGTCTGAGAAGTATGGGGTTGAGAAGTATGGGGTTGTGCATGAACATTTGTGGAAAATTAATATCGTGGTACATGATAGTCACGCTTACCACACTTGTTAATTTTTTTTCATATATGATTCAATGAATAAATGAAAGCTTCTGAGTATTGATGAATACACAAGGTTATGATGATATTGGAATATTATTCTTCTTCTAAGGATTATTTTAGTTTTTATGCCATTTTGGTTTAAAGTGGGTCAGAAAGACAGTGTGAGAGCTTAGGTCATTTTCAAAAATGGTATAATTTTGATCAGAATGTGTGTCTCAGTAAGAAATCCTTCTATTTTTCTTGCAGACACATGAATCATAAAAACAAAATATTCTAAACAGATAAAGTAGTGGTTGAAACATTACATTTTTGAAATGGGATCCCAGCGCACTGCTAAACAGTTTAAGGCTGGGGGTTGAAACCTTTTGTGCGTTTGTCATACTTATTTCTTACATAATATCTGGTCAATTTTGTTTATTCTGTTGTGTTGTGGTGGTATATTTCTTAAGCCTGTCTTTATTTACCTCATCAGGACAGAGTTTATGAGAGAGATGACTCTGCTATAGATATCACAACAGATGCAGAGTTAGAGGACAGTGGTGACCTTGACATTACCGACCTCACTGACCCTGGTGAAGGTGTACGACGAGAAGCTGTGTCAATGATGGATGCACCAACTCTGGAGAACATCAAGCTAAGACTGGCTGAGATGCAGGTGATTTGAGGCTATGAAAGCTTAAATGTACATAAGAACTGTATTAGAATGATCATGTCTAAAAAGGAAACTTAAAAATTACAGTAGAGTCCTATTTCAACAAAATTGTTGGGTCCAGACCTCTTTTGTTGAAGACAAAGTTTTGTTTCAGTGATTTTATAACTATTGTCGGAAAGATATAGTGTTTTAGCCAAGTTGATTAACCCATTGACATCAGCCTGGATGAATGATTTCCGTGATTATTTCCCTATGGTGATACTGCTGTGTCATGTCTCCAATAGGCAAATTTACTAGTCTAGATAAATTGTATGAAAGACATAGATTTTGGTTGACGCGAAAACCTATTGACATGCTCTAGAATTTCACTTGAGGATGTTTGGTTTTATCAAAGTAAGAATTTATCCTTTCTTTCAAAGCAAAGGAGCTTATTGAGCAGTTAGTTGCTATTTGCCTCTTTTCCAAACAACTTTTTATATTTTAGGCAATTTTTTTTATTTCGTAGGCATAAGTGACGTAAAGAGAAAAAACTAATGGGTAATATTTTTCGTATATAATATATATTCATGTTTAGAGAAAAGTAATTCGAACTCGCTAAAGCTCGTTTGAATACTACTTGCCTCTTAACACTCAGAGGGCAATATTTTCCGTATAAAAAATTAGTCATGTATTATTCACTATATATTTGTACAATAGAAAAATTGCCTTACACGGCTACAATCGTTTCCGCGCTGATGCGCTTCGTCGTCAACTCAACGGCCTGACGAAGTGCATCGGCGTGTAGCCGGATAAGGCAATTTTTCTACTGTATATATCTCCTAGTATATACACTATATACTAGTCAAGTCTCTGGGAATGTTTGCCCTCAACGTTTAATTACGTCAATACTGAGATAAATAAACAAAAACAACCAAACTTACAATACAACATTAGTCTCAGCAAACTTTTATATCAATTTTTTCAGCCAATCTACAAATGCTTAGATAAAAATCGAAAATACATTTAATATTACCAACTTAAACTACTAAGAGAGGCTAACATTTGAGCACAAAGCATCTTAATGTCAAAAAGATGTCCATTCATATTCAGTTACACAATTCAATGACAAAATAATCGCAATTCCAGATCAAATTACACCATTCAATATCATCAAGACGCATTATCACATGAATGCCCTTTCTTTGACGTCAAAGAAAATCAAATTATCAACGAACGTCAACAAACTAATCAATCTCACACTGAGTATTATGTTACATTTATTTGCTACGTAAATGATAAGTTTGAAGAATATTTATTATTAGTATTTTGTGATTTAACACCTACACTTTTGCGTTCAATGATTTTAAAATATGTTCACATTTACCAAGATTACTCCATTCCAAACCGTCAAGCCTTGAACCTCATTGTTCACTCACAGGACCAAAATACAAAACTCAATGTGTTTACCAACTTTTGGTCTTCTTCATATTGTTATTTTTTTCAGTTCGTCAGTTTATTTTATTGAATGTATATTTTTTTTTTCTGTTATCAACTCAGAAAATAATTACCAAACCTCGCGGATTGCACTTATACATTATAATGTAAAACGGGGTGGCTTCTATAACATATTGCTATGATAAATAT
The DNA here is from genome assembly GCA_032362205.1 of Clione limacina. Lineage (NCBI taxonomy): Eukaryota > Metazoa > Mollusca > Gastropoda > Pteropoda > Clionidae > Clione > Clione limacina. Next base: position 3,876 of record JAUUEB010499472.1, read on the forward strand.
TGTTTATGTCAAAATCAAGTTATTGTTAGCTTTCTTCAAAGTCTCCCAAGTGCCCGTATTGATGTCTGTATCCTCACAGTCGTGCGTGCAGCCCTGTCATACTGAAGATTTGAGCGTCCACTTGGTCGTGTTTCGTCTCTAGATTCACCGAAGACTTTGTCTATGTTTAAAGTTATATTCTGACTATCAACAGTTTATTTGCTTCTCTGCACTCCATTTAGTTTTCCCCTTAAAAGCAAAAAATTCGCGCTTTCAACCTTCAAGGGTGGTTAATGGAATTTTGTTTATCAAAATTAATATGTTGTGGATAAAAGGCAATAACAGTAACAAGATCAAAGGATAAAGCTAATCGATTCTAACGATGTAAAACAGTTCAAGGTCGTCTCACTTGAAAAGCATTAATTTTTTTTTAAATTGCCTGTACTAACTGTACTTCAGATGAAAGATGAGTAACATACACAAAGGTGTTACTTTATAAGTGGAAATAATTAAGGGGACACTTAAATTCAGCTACTTTCACGATTCGCTAAGAAAATGGTCATTTCTATACGGCTTGTTTATCCATTATTACAATCATTGCTTTATTAGTCGATACTATAATCCCCTAATAAAAAAAACTGTTAGCTGTACATGCGCCTTCTTAACATTTCATATTGTAACAATGTCCTATAATCACGGAGTATCATTAGATGAACACGAGCAATTTAGTTAGACTTATGTTTGGTTAATTTTCAATGACAAAAAAGTAATTCATATCGAAATATATGCTATTCAAGTTAGAAAATAAAGAAAAACTCATATTATGTTGTGTTTCATATGCTTTGATTATGATTTTTTTTTTAAATCATCAAAAGTTTGATGATGTCAATTATTTTAAAATCAATATTGCTATGATTGTTATTGTTATTGTATTCTTCCTACGAGTTATTTGGTAGTTGCTTTGAGTAAGATATCTTAATATAAGCTGTATAGTATCTCTTTAGAAACAACGTTTTCAGATGAATATTAGGATATGATGTTTATTGGCGATCTAATTTGGCGTGAACGGTTTTTACTTAAGATGATGATTTGTGTGGATATAATGTTCTCTTTGTCTCTGTAATAAGCTGTCAGTAAGATAACGTTAACCATACAGACTGCTTCCAATTCGATGTAAAAGTGTTCATACAACGCCTTGTATAAGAGGCATTAGACAAGCAACCTATAAATAATGTGCTTGTGTTCTAATATGTCTATATATAACATGTTATTGTACACCTTAGGCTAACATGGTATAATTATAAAATACCTTAATACTAACATGATATAACTATATTATACCCTCAAGCTTACATGATACAACTAAACTTATAGTGTAAAGTCAAACGCAAGCAAGCTCAGGTTATATTTAACTTTTAATTAATTTACGATTGCAGAATTAAATTCCGGTGTCAGAAAATAATTTTTTTTGCACAAGATAAAACGAACGCAAACCATGCCCGTATAGCTGAGAGAAGCTATTACTTTGTTTTGAAAAATATTGTTGTGCACACTTTATCATGACGTCAAACTACCGTTTCTGTCACTTTACGGGTTTATAAATTCCACTTTCCAATGTTGCTTATAATTACGGATGTAAACTATAACCTGTTTTGTCAGTGTATGGCAACATGAAAAAAATAGTCCTTGCATAAAAAAGCAGTTTGAATAACAATCGCATTATATGGTCATGATAATCAAGTCTTGGGGGATATGTTTGATTATTCTTTCGTTTTTTCGTTGTTGAACTCAAAGGCTCTGTCTTTTCGTTCAACACCTAACGATTAACAATATCACCTCTCAACTGGATTTTTAAACGCCATCCAATGCTTAAATTTCATGTTTTGGACCAAATGGCAGTGTCCACGTCATATCAACTTGAACATAATTGTTAATGACATGGAATTAGCACCATCTTAAATAATTGACATTTTACCATCTATTATGTTTGGAAAACTGAAACTCAATTCCCGAAAGACATCTAGTTTTCACGACATAGAAAGTGGGATTAACGTCAAATACTTACGCAAAATCATGTATTGACCTAACATTGATCTACTTTATTGTATTATCAACATAATAGGATCTTCCTATCACTAATTGATACAATGTATTAACTTTTGCCTTACATTGAATTACGTCTTCTATCAAAATGATACAGTCTTCCTCTTCTCGGTTACGGTCTTCCATTTGGTTGTCACGACATGCAGGTCAATGGGCAATTACTATCAATTAATTACACAACTTCATGCACTTTCTGTACCAAACGCACACATTGATCTACACCTTTTATCGTGATTTTAACATTATATAAACTGTTACATCTCTTACCTATGTGACCGTTAGGTTTGACAAATGAAATGCAATATTGAAACGTAAACAACTATACATTTACAGAGATGAGAAAGGTGATCGGTTATTTCTTGTGTCTTTGTGTGTAGTTTTGAAAAAAGGAGTAAAGACATAGTAATGTTAACCGTGCTTTACAAACCTATACAGTATACACCTAGGAATATGCAACTCAATGTACAAGAGTAGGGAGTCAATCAATACAGTACTACAATACAAGTGAGTAATTGTGTGTTCAGGAAATAGAATTATTACGAAAGATGAATAGTGAGGCAGTGTTTAACTGTTATTGTTCCGTAATACTTACACACAAAGTCTAGCATCGAGTGGACGATATATCACATTGAAAAATAACAACGCCCTACTCTGATGATACCGATAAACAAACTTATTTTCTAAATAATAAATTATTATAAATTATATAAACAACGACAATGATGAACTCATATAAAAAGTAACATACAAATCGAAACAGAAATGTCGTATAATCGATCCCATAAAAACCATTACAAAAAAGAACATAGTTCAAAAACCTAAGAATCTGTCATGAATACGACAATGAGAATTACAGAAGCATTAAGTTTGTTTAAACATCATACGAACATCGAAATACAAATTAAGTTCTTACATCTTGACCTATCTGAAATATACTTGTCCACGAGTAGAGAACATTGGAATGTACACAACTGTAGAGTCGTGCTAACAAAATGGATATTTATCCATTAAAATTACAAGCGTTCAAGTGATTTGTAAATGCCATTTTGCTTGGCTGGCTTTACATGATAAAATTGTATCTTTTTTTTCACTAGGAAATTGACGTATTTAAAGCGCACTAACGATTCAGTGACCAGTCGATATATTACATGGCACCTGCAAAACAAAAGATTATTAAGTCATGCATGGTTTTATTTACCTTTATTTTTAACTCAACTGAACAGCCCTCATTTAACAAAAAAACGGAAGTAAAGAGAATAAATATGCAGTGAAAATATTTTAATGGTGCTCGAAGAATTGTTTTGAACCGCTTGGTAATGATGATAAGAACTCCAGTGTAACACAAGCTTTAAGCGATTTACATATTTTATTACCCAAACAGGTCCCATGGGAGACACACTTAATAGGTCCTTCACCTTATCAGTATGTGCACATTTTCTTTCCCAAAGAAATGAAAGGAGGGATGTTGAGGGATTCGAACCAAAGACCACCCGCCATCGATAATATACAGTTCTTATTTGTGTAGAAGTAACTGGATAAAACCTAGTTTTTAAAAGTGAATGAACTTGACATGGCAAATCTGGTAAACCTCAAAAGTGTGTCACTCTGCATTTGAATCATCATTATAACCTACTATCAAGCAAAGGTTGACACTTTCTGCATAAAGTGAACAATAGTGTGTAGGCAATATTTAAAACAAGGTTCATCATATAATCGTCAAACGTGATAAAACAGCAAAGGTGAAGGAAATTATAACCTACTATGTGCTTTCATCGGTATTTGTATATCTTGTTTCTATCTCATTCATAATGTTTCTCTTGTATAATCATTGAAACACTTAATAATAACTGCATATTTCATTCAACGATAATTACCAGCAGTAGCTCACGTTTCTGCAAAGTTTGCGATACACATGTGTATGTTAAACTATCTGAAGTTATGATAAATAGTGCAAACAAGGACAATATACAGCATCTTTTCAAACTGAAAGTTCCAAATACTGTGTAAGACATATGATTGGATACAAATATCGTTATACAGAGTATTAAAAAATGCCAATGTGAAATACTCGATTGCAATAGTCATTACGAAACATGTGGTTTATCATTATGTCTGGTTTAAAGCTCAGACTGATTAGTTTACTTACGTCATTCCCATCCTGTTGTCAATATTGGATTAGTTATGAAGATCACTCTCGTAAAAATGTAAATCCACCACTTATTTACATTATTATACTGATCTAGTTATTGTACAACGCACAACTCACACAGCATCGTGTCAATACACGATGATTTATAATGTAATAACTAATATGATCTTTTGGGACCGTAGAAGGGTCATGACACTGACAGTAACAGATTGCAGTCCAAAATAGCAATGTCTGGGACCCAAACATTAATCAGAGACAAGGAAATGTGGCGCTGAACCATTAAATAAACACTGGACGCCCATTCTATTTCGTTTTTTTCAAGACGCTTTCAATGAAACTTTTGTCTTCCTCTAATGTTGCCTTGATATCTCAAATTGTAAAAAATGTGTTATTTTGGGGCTTGTCTCGGCAGCCACTCTATTAATTGTTTATTTAATCTTAGCGTGGAAGATGGTTGCAAAGTTCATTGCGAATGTTTACTTAATTTCCTTTTATTGACGATGGTATCCGTTAGAGGGTAGTTTCAAGATGCTTACAATATAACGTTGTATTGCTTTGATATCTAAAAATTGAAGAGTCTTACTTGATTTTGCCTGTAGGGATAATATTATAATACAGGGCGTATTGGGTAGGATAACATATAAAAATAATAGAGAATAATAACGGAGATTTATATAACTATCAATACATCACATTATGACATTTATAATAAAGTTAACCAATGAATTTTCCTAGAAGCCAAAACACAATAAAACCCTTTACTACAAACATTTAGTTTTTTAATAGGTTTTAATCAGAATACTTTTCAAGAAGACATCTCAAAGGAATAATAAACTAAGGAAGACTTCATACAAAAAGAATACTTTTATACAGTTCTTTTTTTATTAACAAAGTAATAAGACCAATTGTCCTTCAATTTAGTAATCTAAGTAGCAAAGCGGCTTCAAAGGGAAGGTTTCAACTATAGAAAGAAGTATCTGAAATTGTAAAAATGTAAAATGAAATTTTATTGATTTAAATAAAAAGTAACATACTTTCAAAGTAGCAAAACAAAATAAAAGTGACAAATGAAGACATAATGTTTTACGGAATTAATCTGAACAAGTCATCAAAATCACATTTGTTATTATGAAGACGCCTCTTCTAAATAAGTAAAGGAGAAGCCAGACTTGGCTTCAAATCATTCATTTGTTTATACTAGTCCACATCTTTGCTTACGCTCTAAGACCCCTCTCTTGTAAACTAAATTAATGAGTAGCAGTTATATAAAAAAAGATTTAGTGTAGAACCTATTGATCATCAAAACGATCATTTTTGGAAACAGTTTTCCATTTATTCGATGTATTGCTGGACGATTATTGTTTGCTTCTCTTTGGTCAATATACTTAATGTTACCAGTTACCATTTGAATTTTTCATTCATTCTATCGGACAAAATGTATCCTATCAATATGTACATCGTCCTAAGAAGACAGCGGGGATTGAGCTTATGCATACATTTAACGTGATTATGGATAGATTAACTAGGCGATAATCCTACTTCATCCAGCCCAAATCCTATAACCACATAATTAACGCACGCGATGTTTGTCATAGTAGCTGACGGCTCTAAACTCTCTAGTGCACCAGGTAGGAGATATATTTTTCGATCTCATAAAAAAGTATCTACAATTGAATCTACATAATTTGTACACAAGTGTTTGTAACCGGCGTTGCTAAAAGTTATACATTAAAATACAAATTTATATCCCTGTTTTTAGGAGTCAATAACACAAAATCATAATGAAATTTGAATTGTGTGCACCTTGGCCTTGACGTAGTGATAGGATTCCAAAATATTGCTATATGGCCCCACTTTTCACATCAGCGCAGTGGTCAGTGCAGACGCTTACCATGCGGGAAGTCAGGTTCAAATCTCACCGGTGACTCTCTCGAATTTTCCTGACGTCCTCTTGTCTACCCAGCAGTATAATTGGGTATCCGACTATAGGCAGTGAATGTCTATGTAAGATTACCCAAGGGAATTGCTTAACCGGCTGATCCATGAAGTATTTTGAATGTGTGCAAGTGTGTCTTCGTTGGGCCTGTCGGGGTAATAATATCATGTAAGGCGCATTAAACAGGCATGTAAGACGCTTTATAAATGCCAGGTATTATTATTATCATTTAAATTATCCATGTTTATATTTTTTCGAGTAAACAGATCAAACATTAAACAGCATTTCAGCATATTTTTGCTTTTTGCATAATCATGAAAGTTAAATATGATGTCATTAAAAGATATAT
>JAUUEB010499483.1:0-10391 GCA_032362205.1 Clione limacina
GAAGGAAAACAACGAAAACATTAAAATACACAGTGAAAATTCAGACCCATTTTGGGTTAAAAAAAGTCCCCTTCCAGGCCCATTTGAAAAAAATGCTTTTGGGATGTCCTTCTTGAATTGCAACAAGTACCTTATTTTGTATGGACAAAATGATCACACATTGTTTTGTTTTAAAAGATTTGATCTTATTACTTAGTCTTTCTCTCCAGATTGATACAATTCGCATCATCATGGATGGTGGTCGCCCACGTGGTTATGCATATGTAGATTTTCTCACCAGGGAGTCACTCTTGGAAGCTCTTAGTTACCATGAAAAGGTGAGTTGCATTAATCATAATCTAACAATCCATGATATAGATAAACCTTGTCAACCTGCCAAGCTTAGGACTAAAGAAAATACACATGGGAAATCGTAATAGGCCTTTGGATTATGACACCGGCTGGCATGTGTAATAACTTAGATTTTTTATCACATCACATCGTCTTTTTTTCACATAAAGTTACTTACATGTTGGCTTTAACCCTCAAACTACTTTGACTGTCTTGTTGGCTTTAACTCTTGAATTATTGCCGGCGGCGTAAACATATATTTGACCATTGATTTATATAGTGTGACACTGGACCGCAGATTTTGCTTGTGAAAGTAGGGCGCATCCTCATACACAGGTAACTAAGAGAATGCCGCTTCATAGCTGGAATTGATCTTGATCTATATGTCAAGAAGATTGATTGATTGTATTTTAGTACATTCTTTTCCATCTTTCGGTCTGGTGCTTGTCACTGACCGAGCACAGGGATAATTATTGGCGTCTACTGTAATAGATGTTGTTTATATCTAGGATTAAGTCTGGGCCAATCTGTTTAACAATCTATAATTACCTCAAAGACACCTGCACCCAACTTCATAAAAAGGATCAAAGTTTTATGCTACAAATGTGCACTTTTCCTTTATTTGAAGATACATGTAGAATAAAATGTTGTATGATAATTTGACTATTCTTATACTCAATCTTAAAGGAATATATGGGACGAAACATCCGTGTTGATCTTGCTTCAGACAAAAACCAAGATGGTCGTGGTGATAGTCGTGGTGGTATGAGTCAGAGTAGTGGTGGTGATCCAGACCGCACAGAGGGTGATTGGCGAAGAAGAGAGCCCACTGGTGGTGGTGAGTTAACTTACTTTGAATTATTTTTCGCAGTAATGTTTCTGTTTTGAACTTCATGGCACTTGAATTTAGGGAGTCTATTGATACTGCCTAAACTTACTGGCATGTTATGCTTAAAATATAAACACTTCAATGTTAGCATTGCTGATTCATAGTAAAAAGCAACTTGTTGTATAAACTGTAGGCCGTCAAGAGGCAGAATTTGACAATGTCATTTTTTCACTTTACACACTTCCTTGCTCTCAGCACTACTTTGTGAGACTAAATTTTAACCATTGGTCTGTTCAAGCAGTTAGTATAAACCAGATACTATTTTAAAAGTGAAACAGAGTGAAATCCTGTCTTAAAGACTTTCTATTCAGATACAAACTTTTATTACAGTAGAATCTGGTAAGTACAAACTGCTTGGGACTGAGCAATGGGCATTGAATTATTGATGTTTTTATTTTATTATGAATGAATTACTTCAACATAGAGAGGAAAAGTGTTACTTCAGTATTTGCCTTAAATTATTTGTTGAGAGTCTACTGTACTTTACTCTCCCAGCTAGCTAGAGTCATTGCAAACTCAGAAGTTTGTCAGAGTATTTTTTTGTATTCAAAGTATTCTTTCGTATATCTGTGTTTATTTTTCGATTTATATGATTTTTATTGATGACTATCGATCTTGAAACAAACTTGTTCTTTCTCACAGGATTAAAACTTTGAATTATTCATAGACCCTGTCCTTTAACAGATTAAATTTATTTAAATCACAGGGTGAAAATCAGGGCTTTTACTTTTGCATTTGCTTTGAATTTTCAATTATTTGTATTTCAGATTCTACTTTTTCTTTTTTCACATTTAACTTTTTCAGATAGCGGCGGCTTTGGATCAAGAGACTCTGACAGAGGGGGTCGTTATGGTGACCGAGATCAGGGAGGAGAAAGAGAAAGAAGTGGTTATGGATTTGGTGGTGATAGAGACAGAGATAGGGATAGGGGGGGTTTTGGAGGTGATAGGGACAGAGAAAGAGATACTGGTGGAGCTTGGGAAAGGGGTGTTGGTGGTGCTGATAGAGACCAGGGTAGGAATTTTGGTGGTGATAGAGATCGGGATAGGGGTGGTAATCGGGATAGGGATACTGGTGGCACTTGGGAAAGAGGTATGGGGAGTGACAGGGGCAGTGATCGTGGATTTGGCGGAGACAGAGGTGGTGATCGTGGATTTGGCGGAGACAGAGGTGGTGGTAAGACTTGTGCTGTGTTTTTACATTTTAAGCCGCAATACTTTTTTGTTTTCTGTTCTTGTTTGTTTATCTTTTAGATACCTTCTTACTGACAATCTTAGCTCCATGTCAAAACTGAAAAATAAACTTGGCTTAAATGTCAGATGTTTTATCAGGACAAAATCTTTCTTTCTCTTGTGCTTTATAAATGTTAAGACTCAACACTTGCTACAATTTATCTTTTTAATACGTGAGATGAACAGAATTTTATGATAATTGTTAAGAGTTACAAACTTAGACATTATTGATATTCCATATTCATTTAGTGATTTATTGCTGGCTTTACTTTTGAAAACATCTTTGCATTCACAATGCATTTGTTTTGGTTGGCTTTTCCCCAAAGGCTATGGCGGTGATAGGGGATCCGACAGAGGTGACAGAGACCGAGGGGGAGACAGAAGAGGTTATGGCTTCAACCGTGATCGGGATGATGGTGGTAAGCACGTCTTATATGTGTGGAACTACTTCAGTAAAGTGCCTTACAACTCTGCTTATGACTTGCTTATGACTTTTCTGAACATTATTTTGTAAGATTGTATCTTATGTCTTCAGCAATATATTGTCTTCTCGCTCCCTTAACCCCTTACTAACTGACAGAATGAACAAGTCTTAACCATATTCCATGCACAATTCTATCAGTGACAAAATCCAAAAACAATTTGTTCTAAAATTTTGGTTTAATTATTAAAACATTATAGAAAGACAAATCTTTATTCAGTGTAAAGTACTACGATATACCATTTCTTTATATTTGTTTAATCTCTTTTTTAATTTGAAAATTGTGCTCAATATGATTTAAAAGGAAAAATGTGCAATAAGTAAAGGCTAAAGCTAAAGTAACAATTTACCAGATTTTTTGTGTTTATTGATTTTGCACCTTAAACAAAATATATGCACTTATTATCTTGAAATAAAATCAAGATCGCATTAAAAAGCACCAAGTACAAAGTATTCACTTTATCTATTATTTGTTTAGTAATCTTCAATTATGTTTCCATGTAATTTTATCCTCTGTTACTGTTAACGTTGGCAAGATATATTGGAGTTTGCTTATACTCATTGAGTTGTTTCTAGTGTTATGTTTTTTGGTAAACACACTCCGTTGTGAAATTATACTTGCCTTTTGTGTACAATGAACAATTGTTGCTTTATCTTAATAAAGGTAAAAAAGAAATACTTAAGTATTTTTTCATAAAAATGGTATAGATATGTGACTCGACAATCTGTCCATTAAGAAAATAAGCAGTTCTAACATGCAAATAGATCTACTTTATACGATGAAACATTTATGAATTGGTAAACTATCAGAAAGATTAAAATTTCTAGGTTTGTTATGCCCCCTTGAGAATCTATCTTAAGATTTTATCGCTGAAAGTTCTGAATTTCCATACATTAATCAGTTTTTATGCAAGAAATTTAAGTTTGTTTTTGCATTTTCAGGAAGATATGGAGGATCCCAAGATGATCGTTCTGGAGGCAGAGATGATCGGGGTGGTGGTTACAACAGAGGCCGTGATGAAGGTTATGACAGAAGGTAGGTCCTCTTATACATATTTCTTTCTTTATTGTTATGAACATTATTATGATTTTATTCACAATGTTTATGGTTTAAATGTCGATGTTATTTATCTCTGTTTTGGCCTCTGTTCCACTTTCTGTAGCTAATTTCTCAGTTTTCGAGGAAAGAGCTTTTTTTGATACAGTGCCCCAAAAATGTGGTATATATCTGAGTAAAACTACAAGTGTATTAATGGGCTTTCTCATGGTATTATATATTATCAGAACTCAATGAGGTCAAAGCTGCTTGTGTCAACTTCTTAACTACCATATATGTTTCAATTGCACTTAGATTTAGATATTTGTATGTCTTGATATTGTAATTTTAGATCTTTACCATGTTGCTATACTATTAAATTTCAATGAAGACTGCTCACAGGCATTATCATGACTGGGCAAAAAAAATTCTTTGAAGCTTCAGTTTAAAACTTAAGGAATATCCTTAGAACATGAACCATCTGCAGCCTTGATAGAGCCAAGATATTTCAAATCTTTGATATTTTTCAAAGGCATTTATGTTTTGCCTCATCTTGTATACATTTACATCTTTACTTTGCAGGGATGTATATTTTTGCCGAATCTTGAAAACCTTCTCTTTAAAAAAATAAATGTCAAAATGTCTTCTCTCCTGTCAGGGGGTTATAGGGCAAGATTAACATCCCTGTTACTTAATTTAGCATTTGTTCAAATATAAACATATGTAAATTTTTCTACTTCAATACAGACCTGAAGGTAGAGAAGCCGGTGGAGGTAAGTTTTTGTTGATTTGTCAATGACCTTGTAATTAACTATTTATTTGTTCACATTGACAAATTTAGAAAAACAAGGGATCAAGCACACCTAAACTTAAAATATTTTTATATTCACTACCCATATTACAAAGTTTATTTTATCAATTTCATTTGATAGAAGAAGTTTATCAAAGATCTTAACATCTTGTCAGCAACTTTTAATTTCAACATTTTTTAGATACAGGATCTTTATTTTAAGGCACACATTCGAGCATATGTCATATCAGAGAAATAACTTGGGCTGTAAATTTGGTCAACTTTAGTCTCAATATTACAACAAACAAATATCTCATGGTTATGAGTATTGCTGTGTGGTCAAATGACATCCTTATATATGCGTTGAAAATAGACCCTGTATTTAATCACTCAATATTAAACATAACAATGCACAATCTCAACCAAGAAGCTTGTTTTTATTTTGAAAGCACCTGATTTATATGTATTAACTGTTTTGTGTTAAATCACAATTGAACATGGTTTTGATGGCTCCAAATGGTGCTAAATGCAATTCCCTTTTTGCTATGTAATTGTCACAATGCTGGTTATTATTATAGAAAATGTTGAAAAACCAGACATTCAAGAATATTTTGACCACTAAGTATTGATGGTAATTCCTTATATTCAATCATCATATGAAAAATAAGGTTTAATGTATTGAATGAAAAATGTCTTAGATATTGTCCGAAAACAAACAAGGTGAAGATTACTTTTCACTCTATACTTACTAATGCACAAAAAACATTTTTCATCACATGACCATTTCTAAGGTTTGAATTTAAATCTTTATTGATAATGAATTACTTTTTATATGATAAACTATAATAATGTTATGTTTTGTATCAAATTCCATAGAGCAAAGAGATGCTCCAGCTGCAGCAGATAGGCCAAAGTTAAAACTTGCGCCAAGATCCAAGCCTGCAGAGGACACGGAAAACAAACCAGCTCAATCTTCCATCTTTGGTTCTGCCAAACCTGTAGACACTGCATCCAGGGAAAGGGCGATCGAAGAGAAATTGCCTAGAGCAAAGCCTGCTGAGATCAAAGAAAACAAGCCATCAGCACCAGCAACACGGGCTTCCATCTTTGGTTCTGCCAAACCTGTAGACACTGCAGCCAGGGAAAGGGAGATTGAAAAAAAACTGAAAGCGAATGATGAGGACCTTCCGTAAGTATTGTTCAAAATTAAAGATTCTAAAAAGACAAAATTTTGGATGTAACAATTGAGTGACAATTTATCAAGTCTTCTCTATACTCTCATGCTTTTTGTCAAAAAACTTTGGGTCTGGATTTATGCATTGAAGGATAGCTGAGAAGCTATCAAAAGCTTATAAACATGATCCTATTTTACTTAAGTTGTTAAAAGAAATTGCACTGTACAACACAACAGCTATGCTTTTGTGAGAACTGTTTTTACTAGAAATTACCATATATGTTTCTTAAAGATAGCTTTTGCAACTAGAGGACTGAAAGATTCACAATACTTTTTATAGATTCTCAAACCTGGACTTTTTTCATATGTGCGATTTGTAGTAGTCGTGTGTATAGTAAACACCAGATACAGAAACTTGTGGCTAAAGTGTTTGTCTCTGTATTATTGGAGATAAACTCCAGAGGCTAGGAACATCCTGATACTGTTTGATTATTTTGGGTCTCAGGGTTTATAGGGCTGCACAAAAATACTGTAGCTAAGATGACACAGAGAGGCAGAAATCGTGCAGAGCCAAGCGCAGGTTTCCAGCGTGAAACAGCCATTTGGATATGTTATAACATCATCTCAAATCAAATCTATTTACATATAAGTTATTTTAAATGCTGCAATTGATAATCTTAAATATGTAAATCTGAATTTGAAGACAGTTTTGTGCGATCAGGGCCCTAACAACGGGTTAACATTCACATCTCTTAGTGTTACACAAGAAAAACAAGCCAGTTTCACGCGCAGGTTTACCAGGACCTCGATATCAATTGGCCGCGTCGTGCGCACACTAGGAAAGAGAGGGGTTGTGTCATCTTAGCTACAGTATTTTTGGTTGTAACACTGCTCTGTGGAACAACCATGTGGAACTTTTAGATAAAATGTGTCACACTTGTGATTTTCTTGTTTTTTCCAGACGATCTTGACCCACTGCAGGTCTCGTGTGGTGATGCAAGCAATGAAAGCAGCAGCCAAAGAAAATAAAAGATTTTCAGTTTATGTTACAGAGTCAAATCCAAACAAAAGTGGGTGAGTATGTGCAACATATTGGAGAGCTTCAAATAAGCTTGGGCGATAACCAGATTATGTCAAGTTATTGTAGTGCAACCAATTGTTCAATTTGTTGTTCAGGGAAGTACAGCATCAAGGATGATTTATAAACTTTTTCTTCATAATGTTAAAGATTGTTATATAAGAACTCCAGTGGCTCTATGATTTAGAGGGAGAGGCTGATAGGGTGTCTGATTTTGGCCAGATCATACCTAAGAATTTTTAAATGTGGGAGTTTCAGTAGCGGTCTCACCTGGCTCTGGTACTAACGGATTCACGCTAAGACTGATCACTCCTGTGGAGTTGTGCTGCAGTCTATGGCTGTTAGCAAATGTATAAGTAGCATCGCCATTGATATAACTTACCTTGTGTTTATGGAGACGATGAAACACCTGACAACAATTACAAATCAAATTTGAGATTCTATTTGTTACTGATGGACAAGTGCAATTATGATAGAAATTTGGTAGATATTTTTAGAATTGTCATTTAAAATTTTATAAGAATTATAAAAATGCAGCCAAATTTTTGTTAAAAAAAGACAAGATAATTGGTTGATCTTTCCTTCCTGACATCTATCTGTACATGATAATTATTTTTCTCATGCATTTGAGACCATAGATTTTTTGGGATCAGAGAATGCCAAAGTTTGCATCATTTTTAAGAAATACTTTGTCCAATTCTTTTCGTAGTATGATAATGAGTTTGTTGGATAAACACCCAATAACTATGATATTTTGCTGTATAATTCTTATCAAAGATTTAATAGTCTTGTGATAGAGAGAGGCGAGAGGGAGAGCTAGTTTAGGTTTAGAATAGTTCAGTTCAAAATATATTTCTGCTTCCTTTTTCATTATCACCAAGGTTTATAGTGATTTTCCATGTTGCATGGATTAGCTCTAAATGAAATGAGGGTTCTCTAGGTGTCACCGTCCTTGGCATGTCTCTCTTGTAGCCCCTTGGCTTTCATGATGTAGGTGACCAACCTTTTCCCTTTTTGCGTCATAAGAAACCAAAAGCTAAGATTATGGAGTCCTGAGAAGATTATTACAATTTTGACCTTACAATGTTTAACAAAATAAATATTAAGTTTAGCCCTATTCAATGTAGGCTGAAAAGAATTTTCAATGTATTGGAAAATATTGTTTGAAATGAAACATTATTGAAATATATTTCATTTTTTTCTATAATAATTTCTTTCATTGGCTTTCAATAAACTATTAATTACTATTAATTTTTGTCTGGCCTATACCCTGGAAGGGGTGGAATGCAGTGAAGATGATGATGATGATGATTAATTTTTGTCAATTATATTTTTTCTATTGTCATTTACTCTTTAAGTAAATGAAAACTTATGCAAAATAAGTAATACACTGTATAATACACATTCTTATTGTTATAATGTTTGAGATTGCAATGACATTTTTACAAGAAAAAAATTTCAAAATGTATAAAATTAAACTGGAATGTCTCTGGAAGAGATTATTAATCAAACAATAATTGGTTTTGCTCATTAAAAATTGTTACTATTGATAAATAATTGAAAGCCAATGAAAGATTTTTTTTTTTAATTGAAAGGAAAATGTGCACTTTGTTAAATTGTTAAGCTCTCCCAACAGATACCTGGCTTATGAAGAACTAACAAAATTGGGAATTCCAACAACACTGATTTTGGATGCTGCAGTTGGGTGAGTATCCTAAGACATCTAGACATGTGTTAGAACCAGGGAATCAGAGCCGCATGTTTTATGGTGCGACTCCAACTTCGGCTCTGGCACTTAAGACAATTTAACCTATATTCTATTTCTAAAATTCTATCTCTGGTTCCAATTCCCTGATTAGAACTTTAATGATTAAAAGAGTAAGAATGCTGTTATCTTTGACTTCCCTATATAAGGAGATAAGATATTAAAAGTGTCCCTGAAAAGCTTGCGTTCATTGGAAATTATGATGAAATACGATCAAATTCATCAAAAAAAGTTTTGCTACAATTAATAAGCAAATATGATGCCAGTACAATTGTTAGTTTTGGTAGTTTTTCAAGATTAAAGAAATGATAATAATAAAAAAGAGCATTTACCAGACAATTGGCGTGCTCAATGTACTTAACAATATACTTTTACCCAAACAGACCCAACTAACATGCTCTAGTTCATACACAGATTCCTGGGAAGCAAACATAGACGATGATTTTCAGGATAAATCTTGAGTTCCAGATTTTTCTTCAGAGAAATACTATATAAAAAGTCCATGCCATAGAAATTATACAAAATTGTTATTCCCTCTTAAAGTAAAAGTTTTCAATTTCTTTTAGGAATGAGTTGTCATATCTGAAACAATGCAGATGCCCGTTGGGCGCTAAAATCCTTAAAATGTGTACAAAATCTTCGACTGTCAATAGTTGGATATCAATTTTTACCTTGACGCAGTGAGAATATGTTTGTAAATTTTCTTTGCCAATGGAAAAATTGTCAGACTTCGGAGGGATTCAACTTGAGGACTTTTCACTCCAAATAACAGCAGCCTACCATTTAGACATGCACTGCACTATTATGCCATGAAGATTAGCCCTATCTCAACAACTCTGCCATTTATTGGTAACATCCTTATTGTTGAACAAAGCAGCAAACTTAAAATAATCATTGATAACCCAACTAATTGTTATGTTATTGAATGTAATGATGAGAAAGTAATTTTTGATGTTGGAGAATGAAGGTGTGGTTAAGCCTTTGTACACATACTTTGAAAATAGATACAACAATTAATGTAATAGTGATTCAATAATATAATTTGTTTCCCTGGTTATATAATGGTAAAAGTTCAGATAGTAATGATGGAAGATGAAGGTGTGGTTATGCCTTTGTACACTTCCTTTAAACATAGATATTGGGATTGATATAAATAGTTATTCAATAATATGATTTATTTCCCCAGTTATATTATGGAAAAAGTTGAGATAGTGATGATGGGAGCTGAAGGTGTGGTGGAGAGTGGAGGCATCATTAACAAGGTAAACATTTGCACCAAAGACACACAAAGACGTTTGACTTCTCATAACGTTGCGTCACATGATTGAAACATTTGTAATATCGCTTAAATGACTTCTTTGAGTCAATAGTGCTGTAAAACCTTACTTAAAACCTTACATAAACATCATTTGTAATTTGATTTATTGATAACAGTAGAATAAGGGATCAGCTCAGTCTAGTGGCGACACCCTCTCACTAAGCGACCGGCTAACACACCCCTGTCTGGGATGTATGAAGTTATTTATTAATTATTTATTTGTGAATACTTGACTGTTGTAGATGGCTTCTAAAACAGGAAAAAGATCATCAAAGTAGTTCTAGCCCCCCCGCCTTCT
>JAUUEB010499494.1:0-18467 GCA_032362205.1 Clione limacina
GTTGTGTGTAAGAAAGATGAATATATGGGGGGGAGGGGTCCAAAATCTCTCAAAAAGGTGTAAGATGATATTTGAACGCTCCCTTAAAACTCAAGAAAATGGTAGTCGCGGGGAAGTGTGTTCAGCTGTAAAATTATGTGTATTAAGTGCGTCCAAACGGCCGATTTTCGTCTTTCTTCTGTTCCGATATTTATGTGAAGTACTGGGGTTTAAGGACATTTAAATACAGGAGAAAGCATGCTTTTTCCGGGAGACCAGGAGAAATGGACAAAAAAAGCAAAAAACGAGAGTCTCTCGGTTTTTACAAGAGGGTTGGCAACTCTGTAGTATATAATATAGATAAAGACTTTATCTTTCAAAATCTATCTCCAAAACGTGGTTGACATTTCTGTGGAATGACCCCTACACTCTACAGTATCGTCTGTATGTAACATCTTGAAAATTTGCAAAATTGCCGAAACTCTTTCACTAGATTGACAAGGGTCATTCCAAACAGGGTTGTTTGCTACAGACGCTCGACTTGATCGACTCCAAGGTGCCTAGGTACAACCTATGCTTATATATCTCCAAAACATTGGTTGACAATTATGTGGAATTACCCCACTGTCTACATTGGGGTCATTTTTCATACAAACTTTTATATTTAGACCATATCAAGTGACCAAAACACAACGAGGTATTAAAACATAAGGAAGACAACATTGACACACAATGCTAAACTTAGAATTACCAATATGTAAAATATTAAATGATATTTTTTTAGAAAAGAAGGGAATTCCTTATCTACTTTAATTACCTGAATAATACCACTATATTCTTGCCACTAGCAACTTTACACTGTAGCAGAGGCAGCTGACCTTACATTTTACTGCTCTAATGAGTCTTCCTTGTTCAGTTTGACTTTCATCGTTTCCAGGTTCCCATCATCTCTCTGATTTCTTAACAAAACCACACATGTCACGAGTAAACAAAACAAACAGCTTGTGTGGTAACAAGAGTAGAAGACGTGCAGACATCATTGATATTTACTTACAACATTTTGTGAAGATTGATCTTTGAGAATTGTAAATTTTTAATGAAATAAAATCTTTTTTTATAAAATAAAGTGTTTTACAGTTTACAACTGACTTTTTGTTATGTTGTGGAGATAGAAGCTGAAATGTATGCCTTCTCTCGTCAGCCAGACAGGACTCGACCACAACACTCTCTTCATTGAGGTCAATCACTAAACTGCCAGCAATCTGTGGAAAACAAAGACAATTGAAATATTAGAACAATTAAATTTCAGTAGTTTCTTTTCTAGAAATATTATAAAATAGTGATGCAGATGGTTGACTACCAGTGATTATACAAAAAAGTCAGATAAAGCGCAAGCTTTAAAACCACAAATTGTTGGAGAAAAACAATTGCATGTAACTAAGTTCAAACAGAAATAGTGAGGATAAAACAATGATAAAAGTGATGATAATAAAACTGTTTCCAAAAATACATGTAAAAATGTGAATAAAAGAAGCTGTATGGGATAGAGAAAAGTTCATCAAAGAAGTATTACATGACCTTGAATGGTCTGGGAAATATTTTGAATTTTAGGTAGAAGAAAACATAATTTTAACGTCCATGCTATTGAAGCATAAAGAAAATACATTACAGACAACATATTTATTATTTCACTCTCTAGTGAGGGATTAAATAGAGAAATCTTATCTAATAAATATCATATGCCTGTTTGAAGTACTTTAACGACCATTTTGTAAATCATTATGAGGGATGGATTAAATATAGAAATCTTGATTAATATGATATGCCCTTTAAAAGTACATTAAAGACCATTTTATAAATCACTAGAATTTCAGGTCACTAAACATCAATTTCGTTGATTTGGTTGTTACGGTCCCTCTCATTGCAATTTTATCATCACAAAGATTGAAAAGTGGCAGTGAAAAACTCAAATTTTCTACAAAAAAATAAAAGTTGTAAACACCTAGTACTACCTCTAAGAATCAGCTCAGCAGAAGAAGAAAAAGAAGAAGAATGTTTCGAAAGACCAATCACTAAATGCACTATTGCTATCAACCCCTTAAACTCTTGGAAAGTTTTCGCGCAAATACTATCCTCTAGAAAGAAACTCCCTTTCAAAACCCATGCGCTTTCCACCCTTCGTCGATTTGGTCATTACGCTCCTTACATTACAATTTTATCATTACAAATATTCAAAAGTGGCAGTGAAAAACTCAAATTTTCTACATAAAATATTGTTTGTTTAAAAGTTGTAAACACCGGGTACTACCTCTGAGTATCAGCTCAGCAGAAGACGAAAATTACCTCCCATGGAAAATATTCATGCTGGTGTGAAACAAAAGAAGGACTGTGTTTGAACTTTCGTGTTCGAAATGGATTCATTGCTTGTGAGGTCTCAGGTGTCAATTAAAACAAATTATCATTGTTTTGAATTATTTTAACAAGCAACAAAAATAAAAACTGCAGAGACCCCTAAAGGTTTGTACCTTAGGTATTTAGAGACCTTTTAAAATTAGAATGGGAATTTTTGAAGATGTGGTTTTCACTGGCGAGGTGAGCAAAGAATAGTATGAATTCTCAAATAACCCCTTGAACAACGTTCCTACCTACGTCTTAAAGGCAATTATAATATAAGATTGTGAGGGATGGGTTTAATATAGAAATCTTGATTAATATCATAAGCCCTTTTGAAGTACTTTAAAGACCATTTAATAAATCATTGTTACGGAAAGATTAAATAGAGATATTTTGTTTGAAATTATTAGCCTGTTTAGAACTGGATGTTGCTTTTGTTCTAGAAAAACATCATAAATTAGTATTTTCTATTACATCTTGAAATACAAACTCTTTGGGGAATCTCCCTATGACTGACATAAATTTGGAAATCAAATTAACCTTTTAAAATAGGGAAAAGGATAGATAACTGCATAGGTAAATTTAAAAAAAAAATTATTTTATCCACTTCAAATTATTTGTTAATTAGCTTTAAAAAAGATCATGTGGCATCAATTATATCAATCTACTTAATTGGAAAGTCTTAGTCATAAAAATGTTACTAAGTACCACTGGCATGTTCTTCTTCTTCTTCAAGTATAGCCGTAACTTAAGGTACATGAAATTACGGCTATACTGGAAGAAGAAGAAGAAGAAGAAGAACATGCTAGTGGCGCACCAATTATAAGTATCAATTTTTTTAAAAATAGAGATTTAATCCTGACAGGAATCATAACAGGCAGGATAAAATGATACATGTTGTTGTGTCATTTCAAACTGCTGGGAATATTGGCTTGTTTGATACCAAACCTATGCAAGAGTTAACCTACATCACTTTTAAAACAAAACATATAGAAAATTTGTTTTGAATTGATGAGAAGACAATAATAAATATTTGAGGAAGAAGATAGGGTATCATTTGAGCAGGACTGTTTTATATATGGGTATTACATTAAGAGGTATTTTAGTGGGGAGGATTTGAAAAAAGGGATATTGAGAAAAACATATTTACTTCAGAAAATTCTGATGAATTCCTGAAAACAATGTGTCAATCAACTTTGCTACTGAAAATGGTAAGAGAATATGATGAAATAATAAAAGGGGAAATCAAAAGAAGGAGAACACAACAGCTAGTACAACACAATATTTGGGGGGGATTGTTCAATATTAATTATTAAGAATCTTGTAGTAGAACTAATTACTTAGTTTTTTATTACCATTGTATGCCATTCTTGTCATAGCGGAGTTAAGGTATAGAAGAAAATCAGATATAAGATAACGTGATCGTCAGTGGCGTAGTGGCAGTGGTGTCGATCTCGGACAAGGTTCATACCTATGATGTCCCAGGTTCGAATCCTGGCTAGTGCAGTACTTACAAGCATGGTCTAAAGCCATACTGATGACGCATTATAGGCAGAAATACGTATATGGATGATCTGATTTCCTTCATTTTAAATTGAAATTCAATTTAATTTTCCGTAACAGTAAAACACTTGTGAATATAAAGCTATCATAATACTGTAAAAACCTTCTGACCTTATACGTCGTTCTGCTATTTAAATGGTTACACTGATAGGAGCGGTTAAGAAATAAACAAATTATAATTAAGAAACTATACTGCTGTAGCACCAACTTCTATTACATATATTCAGAGATGGCACAAAATTATTATTATTTTCCGGATCTCTAAGTATAAGAAGGTACAAGTGTTGTGTCTATTTAATTTATCTTGATTCATCAATTTCTAATGGTGCAGTTGTGAGGTTCGGTTAAGCCTTAAGGATGTACTATATGCTCCTATAATTTGTAGTACCAAAACACCATGTGCTGAAGATTGATGTATTATTTTCTTTCCTAACCTTTTTGAAAAGATTTTTATCTCTTATTTGTTTTGTTCTGTACAATATGAATTATGTAAACAAGGTAGTAAGTGTCACAGAGAAAAAAAAAGTTAACATAATCAACTCGCTTGGGGGGTACAGTTTTTGCTTTGTAGATTAGAACACTGGTCAAGGCAAAAACACATTTTTTAAGTTCCTGCATAATCTTTGTATTGTAGTATCTTTTGCTTTAAGCTATTTGCTATTTGCTATTTGCTAAGTGTTTAATGTCCCCATTGACACCTGGAAGCTTATATTGACAACAATGCTACTCACTAAAAAAATAATAATAATAAAATAAAACTAAGTAAAGGAAAAATAAAAACAATGCTACTCAGATAATTGAATGTGCTGCGCCACAAAGGTATAGCCCTATTGGTACAGCATACCCAGTCACAGTGTACTGACACTAGGCCGACTAGTCTGGACACATGTCTCTAAATACCAGTCACTGCCACTGTTAAAATGCCTTTTTTAAAGTCTGAGGTATGGTACAGCCAGGATTTGAACACCAGACCTTCCGTTCCAAAAGCGGACACCTTTCCACTCTGTCATCTGAATAAAAGGAATCATCCTTTATAGACGTATGTCAGCACTACTTGGGTTTGACTTTTTACAATGTAATCTCTCTAAACCAAGCGTGGCCATCTTGTGCCATCTCTGAAGTAAGGTGTTTGAACCTGAAATCCTCTCCACCTCACTCCAAGACTTGGGGGACAACCCTTCTGGACACTTCTGTTCTTTGAACTCTATATATCTAGCTGCACTCCTCTTTTCTTGCGACATTACCATAACTCCTCAAAGTCAGATTCAGATGAGATAAACAGAATGTTTTGTTCTATTTCTATATTTCTGAGAACTTGATAATGGCCATTTTTATCTCAAGTTACCATTGACTGAATTACCCACTGTCAACACTGTTGCCATAGAGGGTGTGGATGTTGTCTTTGATTTCTTCTAAGAAAAAATTGAAATGAAATTTAACTATCTTAGCTCACTTATGGGCATATTTCAAAACAATGACAATAGAGGAAACATATGAACAAGTCATAAACTTGGTGAGGACTGGGTGACTGTGTCTTTTGTGAGAGATAAAGGCAGGTTGAAGAAAATAAAACATTTACAAAATCTAACTACTTACATCTGGTCTTTTATGCTTCTGAAGTTAAGAATAATATTTGGTGATGACACAGAATATAAGATTAACATCATTTCAATAAATGTGTCAAACCTATGACTGATCAATTTCAACTCTGCCTAAGGGACCACCAGCGTCCACTATGCTCAACAACTGCAGTTTGTCCTTTTATCTATACTTGTCTAAGACAACCACTGGCCTTACATGGTCGCGAATACCACTTTGTAGTGACCAAAGTTTTTACTGACTTGTCCAGAGAGACCAGTCTAAGAAGGGTGATAAAGGACCTGTGACATCACTGCAACAAAAAGATGAGCACTAATTGTCTATTCTCCTGGGCACCCTGCGGTGACGTGATAACCAGACAATAAATGCACACACCCAGTGGTGACTACAAAGGACTTTCGACAGGTGTCAATGGTGTTGTTGCTCAGCCTTAGGAATGGCATGGCATGTGAAAACACATGCTTAAAGGGAGACGCATGTTGTCTTATCCTTTGTGTAAGGGTACCAACCATAGCCTATCTCTTCATAAAGTTTGCTCCTTTTAACAAAAGAGTGAGTTTACACAGAGAAGTAGAAGAAAACACAAAACCTTTCAAGAGTGAACCAGTTCTTTTTCCCCAGCATTATTACAGACAGAGAATAGTGAAATTACTGTAAGTCCCAGCATTATACACAGAAAGAGAATAGTGAAATTACTGTTAGTCCCAGCATTATTACACAGAAAGAGAATAGTGAAATTACTGTAAGTTCCAGCAATATTACACAGAAAGAGAATAGTGAAATTACTGTAAGTCCCAGCAATATTACACAGAAAGAGAATAGTGAAATTACTGTAAGCCCCAAATAATTACTTTTATTACAGAACAGGGTTTTAATACAGAAAAGACTGAATAGGTATATGAACAGCGTATGATATTCTGGTTAAAGAAGAACAAAGACGAGGGCCCTACCCCGATTACCTGATATTGAGTGGAGTCAGGTGACCTTTACATCCTACACAAATAAATCATACATTACATCTTCAATTAAGAGGTAAGTGTAAAATCCTAAAGTTTTAATACATTTAAGCACTACATATATTGCCATGGCATCAGACAAATATACTACAATACAGGTCAAATAAAGCCATATCCAACTGTGTATGTTTGCCTACAGAGAGGACTTCAGTTCTATGTTAACAGAAAAGAAGCCATACCCTCAGGCCTACAGCCTCAAAGCCTTAGGTGGATTTAGTCTCTTAAATGTAAAGAAAATGCTTTAAGGAGTATAACAAAATATTGAAATTAACCCTTGCCAAAACCATAACCAATGTTAAAGAAGACATCCTAAGATTTTTAACTTTCTTGTTCAACATCCTTTTGTTTTCTACTTGATTTGTATCTCAGGATAATCAAATATCACTGAATTTAGTAAACTGATCAACCACATGTACCCTGGGGGATAGCACGAGCAACCTATCAGTCATTGATAGGCGCTATCCTTTTACAGGGCTCTGTGGTTTACTCAATGCTTGGCTCAAGTTTTGTTGGGCGCATGTGGGCGCAGGTTCGAGTCCCTGGTCTGCTGTTTCACACATATTGAAATTTTCTTAATAGACTGTGATGCAGAAGTAAATTTTTTAAATAAGATTCAGCTAGGAAAATCTATAACTTTGTTCTTGGTTCTATATTTTCTTCATGCCTGCTTCCTACTCTATGACTTAGAGTCTTATTTTATCATGCTCGCAGGACAGTGTTTACAGATCTGTGGGACGCAGCAAAGAAACCCCAAATGATCACCTGATATTTCTTGGCAAATATGTATTTTATTTGTTAAGGCAGTCCGCAGGAGCATCTTGAAAATGAAAATGAGCTGTTGGGTAAAAAGGATTGAGAACCCCTGTCCTAGGAGGCATAGTGGCGTTATTGCACTAAAATATCTTATCACATCCACAGTAACTTATTTACCTGAAATGATCTCAGAATTTCAAGATGATGATTTTGCAAACAAATCGCAAAGTATTCAATCTTGCGGTAAAAAAATGAATACAGTATCTACCAATATTAAATTATAAATAAGTGAGTTAAACAGATACATTAAGGTACTTAAACTAGGGAGACCTAGGTACCAGAGAGCAACAAAGACACACAGGATTTCAATGCTTATATTTCTAGTACTAGTAAATTGTATCTGTATTAGCCTTAGGCCAGATAAATTAAAACAATATATTCTCAACACTTTTTCTGAAAAACATAATAAGGCATGCACCTTTTTTTTTTTTCTCGTCCGCTTTTCTGTCTCCATCCCAGCTGCTAAATTTCAAAACTGCATAAATTCAATTCATGCATCCGTTATCACATAATTTGTCTATGGAAAGGACCTTCAAGGGAAATTTGAAAAAGATAAGGTTGAAAAACACCTTTTTAGCCCTTTAAAATGTGAAAATCTTTTTTTAAACCCATGCGGCGGCAACTTTATGATGCGGGCAGAGATGAGAATCTATTTTTTATTATCTGGCCTTAGCACAGTTTTGAGTCATTTTACTTTATATTTCCAAAAGGTAACTCTGTTACATCTATGGTGAGAAGGAATTAAAAACTAACAAAAAAAATTTCTAGTACATCCCTTCAAATTTCTGATTTGAAGAAAAAAAATGATAAACCTTCAAATTCGTGTCTTATCAAACGATCTGAGTCACCTAAGTTTACATGCAAATACATTTTTAAAGCACAAAAAGGCATGCACTAAGTAAAATACAGAGGATATATATTTCAAATATTTCAAGAATTATTTTTAATGTCAAAGTCACACCCAGCAAAAAAAGACAGAGGATATATTGCCAACATTTCAAGCATTATTTCTTATATCAAAGTCACAGCACCTAGCAAATAAACACAACAAGTAAACAATGTCTTTAACTTTAATCACAAAACTTACTTCTTCCTTGGTCTGACTCATGAGGTTCCCTCCCTGGGTAAAGAAGTACATTCTGTCCCACTTGGAAGAGAGTATAACTTGTTTCCTGAAACAATCAAGGTAATATTATGTAATTATAAGTGGGCAAGAACACATCCGGTCATGTGACAAACAGTTCATCTTGATGGAGGCGATCGGAAAGCTGACGCTGATGAGCTTCAACAAAAAACTTGATGGTAAATGTTTAATTTACTTCTATTGGTATTACATGAATTTATAACTTTTATGAAAATACTCAGCCTTTGGAAATTTAAAAAAAAGTTTAAAACCATGAGCATACACAGATCTAAAATAATAGACATTTTGATAACATTACATTAGCTGTTCAGTTATATATGTTAATGTATTGTTTCAAACATTTTTGATGACTTTACAACCATTCTAAGCTTAAGATACAGTGCTTTTTTTAAATAACTTTTTTTTGAAAATTCAATATCAACAAGAGTTAATCAAAGACATTTCATGCGGAAGCCACACAAGAATCAAAACAATCAGGGTTCTTTTTATTCAACCAATGAAATTTGTCCTACTCTCTATCTACATCTAGACCGTTTCAGTTGACCTACACATACTTGACCTGTCAAATAGCAAGAATGACCAAGACCCTACTGACTTAAACTTGTGTAGAACCAACATTCATGCTTTGTTTAAACTAGTAGATGCCCCGTTCTCCAAACGTGTAAGACAGATTTGCCAATTAGGACAGAGGGTGAGAGTTTTATTTGATTTTTATTTTTAGTTGTCTATCAGGCAACCGTTTCTCATGATGACAAGACTGTTAAATACATAGGGAGTGCCCAGGATTTTAAGAAACGTTTTAACGCACACAAAAGTAATTTCAGGAACCCAAAGTCTAAAAAACGCTACAGCCCTTTCCACCTACATTTGTGAAAAGGGACTCAATCCAAGCCCATCTGTCAAATGGGACACCATCACCAGCGCCCCAGTTTACATAAGAGGAAGACGCCACTGTAACCTTTGTCTCACAGAGAAACTGTACATATGCATGAATATCGCAAATCAAAAGTGCGTAAACAGACGGTCGGATATTGCGCTCAAATGTAGGCACCGTATGTCCAAGTTATGAACTGTCTCCATACATACCTAGGCCCGAGGAGTGGTAGCAACCACGCAACCCCAAGGTAGCCTATAATGGTTGGTTTATTTTTAATTTAAGTGTATATAAACATTAATAAGAACTTAATAAGTTGTCGAAATGGCAGCAAAGCATGAGCTAATTTACTCTCTGTATGGAGTGGAGACCTTACGAAATACCACGAAATAAAATTCTGCGTTTAATCTTTATTTAGCCCCTCCAACCAACTTTTAATGAACTTCTCCAATGACGTCTTAATCGTACAGTAAAAGCTTACTGGTTCATTATTCCTGAAGCTCTCTTCTTCAGAATTCGATTACTCTTCACTTGTCACACGTGTGATCGCTGAACTTAGATTTCTGATAATTCGTTTAGGTGACGTACCCCATCTCCCTAAATGGTAATGAGTCTGCTCATCTTCCACTAACGCCAGAAGAAACTGCTTGTAGTCGGAAATAACTTCGTCTGAGAATGCTTTGATAAACAGGGTCATAGTGCAGATTATTTGATTATATCTTTCATTGATTATACGGACACGTAAGTAGCTTTGTTAAGGGGACTATTGGATAGAAACACATTGTCGATGTTGCAATGCCATGCTTCAGACAGAACCATGGTGCAATAATGTCATGGCCTACTGTGTTACATTCAATACAATATGGTATATATGCATCTAGAGATTAAAGTACAACATTCCTTGATCAACCTCTCATTGAAATAAAAAGTGAGAAAGACACAATCAAGTTATCTTTGTAATATTGAATTCTAGATTTGTTAATTACAATTATAAAAAAACGTTTCATTTTATGTCAGTCTCGACGCGCTCCGTATTCTTTTTAAACTTTGTCTACTCTTATGTTTATAAAAACATTGTTTTTTTCCGATTTCTTTTGTTGTAAATAAAAGTAATAGCATGATCATAGGAGATTGTCAACATACACATGTTAAGCTCCCCTGTTTGCTCCTTTTCGGGAAGTACTAGCTTACGTTCAACATTTGTTAGCTCGCCAAGGAAAGTTTGTGTATCAACAACTTTGTGACTGAAAAAAGTACAAAACAAAGACGAGCAAAACCAATTTCACAGCGCAAAATATCTGTCACTAACAACGGTAGTCTTCCTTAGCTTCCAATGCAGATTTGAGTGTTGCTGACGGCCTTCTTGTTATCAAATTGCACACGGACAGCTATAATGTTTATGTAGTTGGTATTGCTCAAACTCACAATACCCATGACACTACTGAAATAAATAGGCATATACAAACAAAATAATAGTAGTCTCGAAAGACAATGGTTTAGCGGGTAATTCTTTTCCTTAACGCGTTTTACATGCCCTGTAGTGACTGATCAGCCCAATCTTAGCGTGACAATCAAGATCACATATGTTGCAGATGTATTTGGAAGCTGGGTCATGAACCTGTTCTTTCGAGCACCCAACTTACATTAAAAAAGAGAATTCAAATATCATGGTTCAATGTTTAAGTGAACTAGTATGTACATTATCGCAAAGGTTATACAGAGATATGTTAAGGGGGTCTGGGGAAAAATGAAAATTGGAAGCTAAATGGTTCATTCTGCAGCTATGTTGAGGGGATCTTGGAGAAATTTGAAATTGGAAGTTTAATGGTGCAATTAGAGCTATGTTAAGGGGCCTGGGAACAGTTGAAAGAATTAAAGCAAGATGGTGTCTTTTAGAGCTTTGTTAGGGGATATATTGAAATGAAAGGGCCTGAAAGTAGTAAAACTGTTAATTTGAATTTTTTTTACTTCCAACCCGTTCCTTACAATGCCGTAGCCTTCCGTATAAGGCAACATGTGGCCAACTTTCTGGAACCCTTACATTTAGAAATGTAGACTTTAGAAGGCGGTCTATCTAATAAAAAGGGGGCCCCGTCTTGAAGCCGTCTATGAGAGGCCCCGCCCTAGAGGGGCCATGACTGGTAAAAAGCCTCGTCTTTTCCTCTTATTTTTTTTACTTTTTCTAATATTGTGGGGCCCCCAAAGGAAGGTGGCCCCTGGGCACGTGCCCACCGTGCCATTGTTAATCCGGGTTTTGTAATTAAGCTTGAACAATTGACATACTTATCATATAATGATTAAACATAATTTATAAGTACAGTACTCATTGGCCTTGTTTTTTTTAGTAGGTTTATATCTCGAATCTACCTGCACTTTTAAGTAATTTTATGATATTTTTTATGAACCTATTTTGGGTATGGGGAATCCAATTCCGCCGACGGACAACCGATATTTGCTCGCTGGTGACCGTAATCGCCAATTCAAAATGACCGCCGTTTTTGCAGGCTTAAATCTGATATCTCAAAAACTATATGAGATAAAGAGCTGAATTTGGCGACAATCTATGGATTTTTAAAGTAATTATTTTAAGTCAAATATTGTCGGAAATTCCAAAGTATAAATAAATTAAATATGGCCGCAAAAACCGACCATTTTTTGATGGAATTTGACCAATATCAGACTGCAGAGTTGTAATGTGTTGTTTTATATGTTTTGGGGTCAAGAAATACGATTTTGACGTAATCAAATACATTAAATGGGTTTAAAGTGGTATTATGGGATCAAGAGTGCCACAGTATGTCATATGGATGATATGGTAGGACATTATATAAAGTCAAAATGGCAACTGTTATGTGAGAAATGTGATAGTGCATTAAATATATAACTATTTGTTCGATCCATACATTGGCTGATTTCAGTCTGAGTTAATAGTTTTATAAAAATGTTTGAGTTAAAACTCTTGATTCAAATCAATTCATCTAATTAGCAAGCCCTGTAAAGCCAGAATCGATTGTTGAACCATTGTCGGAACATCTTACATCACGCTCTGGAGGCGGACACTTTAACCACTCGACCATCTTAGCAACAATAAAAACGACCTGTAGTACTTCTAGTGGTACGAGAAAACCAATTGTATTAGTTCTGTTGATAGTTAAGTAGTGTGACAATGAGATGATTTGCTCATTAACTTACTTAGTGTTTAAACATAGATAAGAATACTCAGACAAAAAAAACAATGCCGAAGACTGATGTGCTTGGCCCCTGGGCGCACAACGGCAGCACAACGCTTTACGTTATATGAATTGACAGACTAACACAACATTTAAACATAGTTTAATTATATGGCATTGTTTTTTAAACCTAATAAAAATGATTGGTCTTAATATTTGGAAAGTGAATAATTAAAAGTATCAACGCGTGGGCTTTTAATAGACAAGGAACATAAATGCTGTCGTCACAAACCAATCTGATAAATAAACTAGGTCATATAATACTTATAATAAATGCTTAGGATGAAGCTGGTAAAATATACGCGCCGACCCCCGACCAAAGAGAAGGATTAAGATATTGGTGACAAGGAGTCTGGTTTCATTACACAAACACCAACAGGTCCAAACAAACAATATAAATTGCGTCATATTCTATCGTCCGGAAAGGACAGATATTTATTTACATCATTTTGGCAGCCCTGGATAGCTAAATTAACCACCTCATAACAGTACTTTTCGGCCATCCTCAAATATGCAATATCAAAACATAGATATAGTAAAAAGACAAAATCGAAACTGAATTATCTCCAGAGGTGAATTATCTCCTCGATAGTCTAAATCACTTTTGTGAAGCACACGAGACAGAGGGTTCATTTTAGTTCGGATCCATCAAAAATGTGTTAAGGGAAATTGAAAGGCTCGGTTAATCCAAAATACCAATTATATCCTAATGTATCAAAAAAGCCGTCTAGAAGCAGACAGACAATTATTTTTTAGGCAACAGCTCTCTGTGAAAATCACACCATCATCTTACTCGAGCTGATAAAAGAGTCCAATACAAATATTACCACTTTATATAAGCCACTTCACTGATGAATATAACTTGAAGTTTGCTGTCTAGCCATAAAGACGTCTAATTGACCGATTACACCTCAAGGTGAGATGAGAAATATTTCAGAGGAATGGAATGTATTTGACATCTAAATGTATTCAAAGAAAACTTAGAACGCCGTGATACATAATTATCCCAGCCCGTTTAATTATCTTAAATTGACAGCGTTTGAGTGCAGACCTGCATATATAATCCATGTCTGCAAGCATTAGTTTACTCCTTAAAAAACGTACTATTACATATACATGTGTCATGAAATCGTCCAAATGATGATGGCCTACAATTCGTTTGTTTGATTAATTTATCTTGTGTTACATTTTTTTGCGTGAACTTATGTTAATGATAATGTTGATTGAATTAACCCAAGTATTATGAGTACTTGTACGGGGTTGTAGCACACTATATTCACAACATCTGTAAGGAAATCAACACTCTTTGATTCAGGATATAGATGTTTTTTTGTTTTTTTTTTGTTTTTTATTAAAGTCCACTTTCAGATACAACATGTTTAAGAATGTTAAAAGTCCACAAGGCAGAAGCATCACATAGGTCCTACATGGTGACTGTCGTTACTAACACTGCACTGGTCAACTCAGATGTTCACATCACACTATATATATGATGACAACACAAGGCTTAATAATATTAGGATTAACAAGAGTGCATGACCACTTGAGGAATGATTAACGAAATAGTTTAATTAACACATGGGAGTCTTGACCATGAGTTAAACTAATCAGAAAGTACTTGAGAGAGGCGGGGCCTATCATGATAGGATTAATATGTCCATAGGCAAAAGGCGGAGCTATACCAATGGGGGTATCATAAAGGATTATCATAGGTACATTGATGATTATTTTTATATCTCAAAGACGGTTCCAATTATAATATGTCCAATGAAACTTCCTTTGAACTGTCAAGTGCGTGTCCAATCGCCGGATTAAAAGATATAGTTACTGCGTAATGACATCTGTGATGTCTTAATTAACCTACGTAATATGTTAAGGTAGTTATATGTGACACATACTTATGCTGGTCGAAGACCAAGAATACAGTACACAAGCGACAAATTATCGGCTGTTGTGCATTTATTGTATATATATATGTATAGTGACAGCCAAAGAAACTTTGCACCCATACATATAGTGGTATAGAATATATTATGAAATTTATTTATGAACAAAAACGTGTTTTGAACCCCAACTTTTGTTCTGTGTGTACATGTTGAAAACAACGTTTTTTAATAATTTAAGCTTATTTGATTCGTCGATAGAACTATCCATGTATCACATCAACAATAAGGATTGTCAAAGATATAAATGGGATTAAGTAGACGCTCTGTTGTTTTTTAGTTGTTAAGACAGTTTTAGTCTAAAGGTGGCCAATAGTTTTTTTCAAATAATTTAAAAATGTGGCGACATCTTTTTTAGATCTTTGTACGCATAAAAGAAGGCTTCCTTCAATAATCTCTGGCTCACACGAGGTTAAATGAAAAATATGTACTTAATTGTATAGTCTTAGTCATATAAATGTTGCTAAGCACCACTGTCATATTGAATGAGTTAATACAATTACTTGTTTTAATAACTTCAATGAAAATACTTAAACCGGATTCTGCATAAAACAAATGTTATTTAAGTTCGGCCTGATCGGGTCGACGAACCATCATCAGACTAATTTTATTAACTCATTCAACAAGCCAGTGGTAGAAATCTTTACTTTTCCTATTCCATGGCAATACTTTCCTCCATAGATTTAACAAAAACTACCCTTCAAAGTATCATCAATGTTGACTTGCAGTTGCAGCGCTCAAAATGCATCCCATGTGCCTAAATGTAAAATAAAGGAGCATTTCAATAGGAAAATATTCTCTAAATTACGTCGCTGAGATCCGCGCTCATGTGATAGAGCACTTAGATCTTTAGCTGTGCCTCATGATATACATGGCATTTAGTTGAAGAGCGAATACTCGTGTAGTGGAAGATTAAAATGTTGTATAAACGAATTTATCTTTTTCCAATATCTGTATTTCCATTTTTCACTAGCGAATTCGATCAACAGAAGACAAAGTAGAAGGATAAGAAGAAAGTATCCAAAGACCAATCCCTCCAAAGGTTTTCAATGCATAAATGTCAGTAAAAAGAGACCGACCTGCAAAACCCCGGGGCTTTGCGCGGTTGGTAATGGCGTTTTTCGCCAACACCCCAAACAGAATAACAAAGAGCAAAACAGTATAAAAAGACTAAAAGGTTTTTAAAAAAGTTAACCCTTGCAGGAAGGGGCTCCCGCCAACATTCCCCCAAAGTTTGAAAAGCCTAGATTGACGCCACGGTATTCCTAAATATGCCCCCACAGTTTGAAGGAGAAAATTAAGAAAAAGTGTCAAAAAGCCAATTAATCCATCATTTCAATGCTTAAAAACACGCGCCAGGTGCAATTAGTAATAGCGCTTTGCTTAAAATACCCCCATTTGAAAACACCCAACTGTCTGTCTGCCTACATGCATGCCTTCCTACCTGCCTTTTTGCCCGCCCGCAAGCCCGAAATTCGCCATTTATAAATATAGTGTTCCACTAAAAGTATAATTAAGTTACAAATATCGTCAGCATTGAATGTAGTACATATGCCAAAAAGTACAAGCTCTATATTGACATCAAATCTATTTGTAATATGATAAATTCATTTGTTCTATGAAATCATAATCAATGCAAATAAACTACATTCATGGGCATCGTGGTTTTATGGGCCTAATTATGGTGAATCATTACCGGACGCATTATGTTTAACCACTAGGTAAGTTGCAAGAAGAAAACAAAAATGAGAGAAGCAAATCATACAGATGCATAAGCTAGTATAGAACCTATTTTTAGATAGAGCTGCCAAAAGGTCATGTCGACTCTTTGAACGATTTAAAAAAAAAGACGCATAGACATTTATTTAATCGACGTTTGATCTTGACTTGAGACGGTTACTATTTGATTTGTATTTGAATTTGTCTGGGTTGACTGAAGTGAAACAGACAAAGATGATTACTAGACTCAGACTGTGTGACGTTGTCAACATTTTGAAAGACGAAGTAAATAAGTTCTACATCTTTTTAATCGTGATTTTTTTCTTCCTAGCTATCAGTTTCTTTTCGATATCCGTTCCGGGAACAATACATATTATAACAAAGCGTGTTTCTGGTATTGAATATGATTTGGTTGAGAAAACATGAATCAAAGATTTAGCATATGCAACTATGAGAGAATGCGATACATGGACTATGAAAAGGAAAATGGGAGTAAAACAAAAAATTATTCTTGAATGTAGAATAGCTGAAATATTTTTGGTTTTAAAATTTACCTCGATGACTCGTGTGTTGAAATTATTAAGTGACGTTTTGCGACCATCTTGGTAGCTTTCTCAGAATTTAGTGGATGTCTACACTCTTATGAGATGAGTTCATAGTGTTTGAGGAATGTTGAATGTGTAGTCAAAACAAATTTTAAAATGACATCAGTTTGAAAAAAAGCACTGAGCTATACTTGGGCCAAGTCCTGACACTTTTAAAACTCTTTTTAAACACCTTTTTGTGTTCAATGATATTTTTACAAGCATACATTTGACGTCTCTATGGTCAAATCTATCAATCTAGAAGCAGCTGATATAGCCATGGAGACTACATCAAACCTAATGTATGGTATTGTTTAGATACGATATGACACCTGTAAATATGGATATGCATCTGGGGACTTTACAGAGCATATCATTTACAAAAAAAACATTCAGTTACCAGTTGAACCAAAGAAAGATAAATATCTCCTCTTCCTTGATACTTACGTCACCATTGTGAATGACTGTTACTTCAAGCCCTCGGTGTATCGGGACCTACTCTACAACACTATAGAACACAAACAAGCTAGACAGCACACTAAGATCCATTCTTGTCAAACTCAAAGACAAATCCAATGCATTCCAAATGTGTAACTGTGAGTGATCCCTTGGGCATCAACCGAGCGACAATCTACACAATCCTCCAAGGTGGTCGCAAAACGACACTTAACTGTTTCAACACAAGAGTCATTGATGGAAAATGAAAAAAAACGTCTACAATCCATGAATACAAATATGATAATTAGAAATGTAGAAGGTGTCTGCCTTTAGAACTGTTAAACATACAAAAGGGAAGCTCAGTGGCATTGAATATTATACTTTATAACCTTCTTTTCAAGCATACAGGTCTCCAAAAAGAATTAATACGATGTTACGATAAAGAAAGTATGTCAGCAAGTTGCGGTTACTTGAACAAACTGAAGAGTTATCAAGCCAAAACAAGTATTGCAAACTGGACACCAGGGGCCGAGAATCGTAGGGAGCGCAGAAACGCCGCTGCACTTTTTTCGAGCCCGCCAGAGGACTCTACTATACATGTTTTGGCCTTTTTCCTTATATATTTTGAACAACCCAACCGATTTCACTCAGACTTTGCACACCAGGTTTTAGTAATTTTAACGGTTCAAAAGTTGTTTAAGAAACTATCACTAAAAACTACGCAGATAGTAGTGCGCTAAATGTTTGAAGTTTTTAAACCTCGTCAAAAGTGATGAAGTCACGTCTTTGAGCGAAACACTCTTTAAAAACCCGTTCTGAAAACAGGAGAACTGTCTGTCTGTCCGCCATTTTTCTTAAAGTTAATGTAATTCAAGCAGCAAGCAGGAAATGACGCTGCACATGTAGATTAAGCGAATTTCACTTCCTTCTTATTACAGCGCTATCTTTGATAACAAAGGTAGCAGTATTTGTATAATTTCAATGAATAATAACATACTCAGATTACTAGAGAACCGTCGATTGACGAACCATTATACTTTTTTTAGTGATTCATCATCATCGGCTTCCTGGATCACGAAATACCATAGGGCTCTACGCGTTCTTACAATTGTGTCTTATGAGATGCTTCATCTTCGCAGGGAGCTATTAAATGCTTAGAGTCAAATATATC
>JAUUEB010499495.1:0-10389 GCA_032362205.1 Clione limacina
GCAAAGCTTCTAACGTAAGGAGTACATGTTCTCCTTGACTTGATGAGGCTAAAATGTCAATACAATCGAAAGTCACTTTTTTTACAATTCAGGAAATGTTCCTTCACTGGTCCCCTGCTTTTGTGATCTGAGATACGGGTCTTGAGATATCGGGTCGTCTGACCGACATAGCGCGCATGACAGCGCGGACATTTGATTTGGTACACGACACCACTACTCAGTTCTTTGTCAACAGGAGGTTTAAGGGAAGGCAGAACTGTTTTAGTTTTCCTTAGAGTCAAAACTACTGTGCATGGGGATTTTATTTTGTGTAAAGCCTGGGCATAGTGTTCAGTGCCCTTACCTCTGTACTGTATGAACATTTTGAAATTTTCTTTGATTTCATATATTTGGGCCTTATCCTTTATCGTGACTGATTAAGGGTTGATTATCAGATCTAAAGTCTTTTTGATAATGGGTTCATAGAAAGAAGATGGGTATTATTCTGATTTGACACATTTTTGTTGTCACTGTAGGTTGATGGCATGTACTTTAGAAACTCGGTGCCCTAGAAAAATAGTACATTCCATCAAAGTGTGAAAAGAACTGAAACATAACCCTTTTTACATAATATCATTATGACTCTTCAACTATTCCCTTATATTTATTTTATTTATTTCATGTAGCCCTTTTGTATCAACTATGTGCTAGCAAAGACAGAGAACTGCTAGAATTGACCTAGAAAAGGTATAATATGGCATGCTATGGAAAGAATTGACATTAGTTTCGGTGCGGCGGAAAAAATCATAGCAAACTACATACATCTTTTTCTAATAAAGGTAATAAAAAGATTCTTATACTTTCAATAGCTTAGGTGGCAATATCGGAGACGATGCTAGTGATATAATTTCTTACCTTATTTTCTTATCAAATCATAGTCTCCCTAATATGGTACAACAATATGCGCAAATAACACAAATTGATGGACAAGTATTGCGAATAATGTTACTTCTACATAAAACCATATTCACATTGAAAATAAATAATAACCTTGAAATGAGATGATTCAGTTTCTGTAGACAAAAACAAAAATATTTAAAAGATTGCAGCTTGAAATTATAATCTGCCTCGGGAGAGAATCAATGCCAGTCTAACCTAAGACAGTTTAAAATTAGTCTTGTAGCAACGGGGCTTGGCATTAAGGGAATCATGTAAACACTAGTCGGTTCGTTACGAGAGGTGGAAGCGACAACTTATTAAGAAACGAACATTAGGCAATCGATGCGCTGATGGACACATTTATCCGGATTTCAACGATTGGAAAAAATGAAATCTCACAAGCTAATAACAACAATCTATAAAAAAAGATGCAAAAACAAGACAATAAATGATTAATGTGATAATTTCAGCGTTGAACCCAATTCCAATTCAAAGAACAAATAAGAAAAGTACCATCCCTGTCATTTTATACACAGGTGCATTTAGGCGCTGCCAAATTTCCATCCCTCCGGGGGGAAATATAAATAATGTCAGTGCCGGAAACAGGTAGAGGAAGGCACATAAATGACCCCCCGGTGCCTCTACTACCCAACCTGGCGCCAGATTGCCAGGAAACTCTACTTGATTCTTAGTCACTGACATTCTGATCAGTCTTCGTAGCTCAAAACAAAATAGGCGACCCTGTCGTTCACAATTTGGCAACAGTTACCATTGTTATGACATCGGCAACCTATTCAATGATCAATGACGCCAGAATTGTTACCGTGGGCTACCTGTACGTCTCACGATACAAAGTCCCTTTGCACCTTAATGTGTTTGAATGTAAGACTGTGAACACTGTTCAAACCTCACTCTCACTGTTAACTTAATACCCGTGATTATGGCAGGCACGGTGTTATATGACTTCATTTGTATTTATAAACGTCTGAATGAGTATTATTTTTCGTGTTTAAAACTCAAGGACATTCATACACAATTTGCTATTTTTGACAAGTATTTCATAGTTTGTCAGTCATTTTCAACCTTGCGGCGTTCCCTGCCAAATTTCCTGCTCCGTAGCTATAATGTAGCATTTACAACTGCTTTATAAAACATACCTACTTTTGCATTTAACTTCCAACCTTGTGTAGAGTCTACAATTTCTGTTTGAAAGATTTTTAAAGTATAATTTATACGGACTTCTTTAAAAAAATGATGCAATGCAAGAAATGTTAACTTTGACTCAATATGGGATGCATATCCTGAACTTTAACTGAACCTTGATACATGCAATTGCTCTGATATCAAGAGATTGGTCACTCTGTCCACGATTTATTTTGTTACGATGCGTTTATTTCAATCTACTGTAAATGTTTAGCCCTTGAATAAGGAAGACGAAAACTGCATGAATTTGATGCTATCTTACATATGCACATTCATACAATAATCTACAAGCTCAATTTGAATATATGTCCTTTTAAACCACTTGATTTTGGTTTTAAAATAGTTCATTTTCTTGTTTGAGAAAGGCGTTTTATCGTTTCAAAGACAATGCAAAATGCTCTTGGTAAAATTTGAGCGCAAACCCATCCTACAGTTACTAGACAAAATATATTGCTACAGACATAGACATGACAATACAAAGACAAAACAAGACGAAAGGTTAACAGTATAATGTATTTCTTTTACAGCAAAAGAGAGTCTTGTTTAAGTTTTTAGGAAAGATATCATTCGACGGATAACATTTTATGTCCTAATGAGGTTATGAAAGAGTTGCACCAAAAACGAAGGTGAGGCATACATAGAAGACAAATTTGCAGAAATTCTCAGAATTTCTGAACAAATCAAGGCTATTGCATATCTGAGAAAACGTATCAACAAACGCGAATATTATTAGCATTCCCTAGAGAGAGTTGTGGGTATGTTTTGAGCGTCTCTGAGGAAGTCGTCAGGTGAATCACGTGACACATAAGATAAAGTCTTAATCCCATTGGTTTAAGAGTGAAAATGATGATAAAAAAGGGAAAAAGTGCCCAAAGAAATATTTTATGATTTACCCTCTTATTTAATCAGAAGAAGAAAATGATGAGGAGGAAGATGATTTATACTAACAAATGTTGAATTACTTGATCTGAAACATCCTCCATCTAAATTCAAAATTCAAGCAAAACTGATTGTGTCTTACAATCATGTCTACCACGTTACGTTACATGTTTAAAACCCCACTTTAACTGGCATTGAATGTGTTACTAAATAATCTTACCGTAACAAATGTTATTATCTTATTTTTAGACAAAATCAGCATTACAAATAATAAATAGTTTTCGTTTTTTAGACCGATCGCATAATTAAGTATCTAGCAGCAAAGCTTTGTGCAGGTAACTAAACATTCATCTAGCATTTGGTCTCTCCAATGTCAATATTAAGATATTAATATCATATCGAATACTATAATATCCTCATAATAGAAAAAAAATTAACTATTCAAATCCTTAGAAAGTCCCGCGTTGTCTGTCCTAAATACTCGACACGCTGGATTTTTGTTATGAAATGTGTTTTTTTTATTATAAATTTATAGTTCAGGATTGTATTCGCCGCAAAACTACACTATTTACGATTGACATACATTTCAGAATCATCATATGCCTCTTAAAAGCGCCACAATTTCAAAACTGTTTCAAAACAATTCAGGAGCAGCACACCCCTGAACATGTCTAGTTAACCAGATCTGCTTTTTTGTGTGGCTCCCCCGTTGTTTCCATTTTTATCCCGCTCCTCTTAGAAAATTCCAGGTGCCGCCTTTGTAAATGACTGTACTTTTCATACAACCAAAACCTACGTAAATAAACATATCTTACGCCATCGTTTATTGATGCACGCAGTCTAGACTAGTCAAAACAAGCCAATACAAATATGTTTCTTCTTCTTTCGTCACAAGATACACATAAATTCCTAGCA
Organism: Clione limacina; assembly: GCA_032362205.1. Taxonomy (NCBI): domain Eukaryota; kingdom Metazoa; phylum Mollusca; class Gastropoda; order Pteropoda; family Clionidae; genus Clione; species Clione limacina. Next base: position 3,916 of record JAUUEB010499495.1, read on the forward strand.
TATTCCAGGGACTCCCAGATGTCATATGATAGATGCCGACCTATATAGTTAGAGGCACAAGTAAACAACTGTGGCATCTAATTTATCAATGCTGTGTAAGTAAGACAAGAGTAATTGGAGAAAATCATCAATGTTGTGTAAATATTGGCCTGTTCTAGTATCCTTGCTGACTGTCGCCCTTAGGGTGCTTTATGTTTTCGTTGGGAGTTTTTGCATAACACTCGTATACAGTCTTCCTGCTGTATGACATGTAATATCATTCTATGTGAATAGAATAGTCTTATAATTAAACGAAATAATGTCACAGGTACTTTGCATTTAGATAAAACCTATGTATCTTTGGTCTTACAGAGACTCTTTATTTATAAAAAATGGCAAAAGAACGTGAATGAAAAAAAGAATTATGGCCATAATATGGTCATACCTTTATTCTATCATTGATTTATTTTTTTTATTCTGTAAACCTCACCTTTTATTGTGTGGATGATTTACAATCAATTGCTAGAAGTCATAGTAGTATTTAGATTATGCAGACGATACCAAAGTACAGGGTGAAATGAAAGGTGTATACATTCCCTCTGTGTCTTTTTGTCTTGCAGAGACTCTTTCCTTTTTTAAAACTAACATGGGTTGAATTGACGTCATATGATGGTTGACCAAATAAATGCTCTTAAAACAATATTGATCAATTACGAAGAAATGGTTACTTGATTTTATCGAATAAGTACATGATACCAAACAACTGCTCTACATTGCAGTGTTAAAGTTGTCTGACCTATCTCGATGATATTGATGGTACCGATTTTAATCAATTCATTGATCAATCAAACTCTTGTTTTCTAGTGATTAATATAAGTATGACAACCTTATGAATGATCGACCAAGAGTTACGACGCGTCTGTCTTTGCGCAGACTGATGTGGTTGACGGCTACTAGACGTCGAATGATTCAAGAAAATCTAGAAATCGTTTCTGATTTAGAAAACAAGAACCATATCGAACGTTGAATCGATCGATGTGTTTGGTTTTGAATTGATTTGACTTCATCTCTACTACATAGTGTAAAAAAGCTCAACAAAACATTATGAAAAGCAGTCAGACCGTAAAAGACTAAAGAAAGTCTCATCCAATATAATGTCATAAAATATTAACATAATCGGTTAAACCTACAATATCATATATAACATCTTATAGTCAATTAGTCGTAACCCAAATCCCCTAATACCAGCAAACAGATGGAACCACTGCTAGAATTCAACTATCTAACGTTTGACTGGAAGAAGGAAAGATCCCAAGACCAATACCTTCCCAACTATTTGATACCAGCTACAGTTCTTACAAAAAGAACACGAATGAAAACATATGGTCGTATATGCTATAAATTATTTAAGTATTTTTATTATACAATATACTATTTCATTGCACGAACAAAATGAATACAAACGCATATTATATAAAGAATAAAACAGTTCTTATAGTTTTATAACAAGTATTGGACTAGTCTATCATTGTTCACATCCAGACATTTTTAAAGATTTTCTGTCTTGGATCACAGAATTTACGTCATCATGCGATATATTGATCTCATGTTTAAGCCTTCAATTCTATTTTCAAATTAATTTAACAATCTCCTTTGCCGACTCATTTGGAAATAAAAAAAAAAGAAAAGAAAAACAATCTCCTTCTGAGATCCAAGGAACGGGGTTAATATGAAAATAATTATTGTCTAGACTATAATAGACATTTTTTTAAATTTTATGCCAAGTTATTCTTTATTGTGAAAATGAGACCAATCTCAGATGGATCAATCCCAAAGAATGTTTTAATGTAATCTTTTTAGTCGTTTGTTTCAAATCAGATTTTCTTTTTATTTCAATTTTTTTAATAACATTAAGTAGGAATATGTTAAATACGAACTATCTTCTTTGTTGTTCCTTTTATCAACATTTTAACCTTGTTTTCTTGACAGTACATAAGGGTTCTCGTTTCAGTATATCTAAATCTTAAGCATGAAACTAGAACATTAAGTACAATCTTCGCATACCTGTTTGCAAAAAGTAGGTTATCTCCCCTAAAAAAGGCAAACTTTCTTTTCTTTGTGTGTACATTCATACATGAATAACCGACAATTACAATGGTCGTATACACAATCCATACATATGTTATATAAACTTAGGTTAACCTATGCAACCTGGACAATTCTAACACAAGATGCGGTGGCCCAGAAACAAGTATCACATACCATATTCCAGTGTCATTCTCAGCTGTCACAGAGCGTATTGCGGTTTCGGGGGTTCCGACAGTACCGCCTACTCTGGACTCCCAGCAGCTTCCTCGCCAACTGACAAATATAAAGCAGGCTACCTTTAAGGCTACGATGCCCGGCAAAAGATTATAAACTTGCCTGTGACAAGTGCCCCCATAGGTGTACTATTGGGTGTTGCAAGAATTCAGAGCCCATCGGTAAAAGACTACTGTCAAGACTGATGGTCAGGAATCCATGAGCCTCAATGACTGATACACCGCTGTGGTTTAAGTCCTGGATGCATTCTTAAAGCTGCGTTGTGACTCGCACTCGGATATCAACCATCCACGTTCGAGGTCAAGATTGCCCACCCAAACCTCTCGTTGGATGACACATGTGCCAGTTAAGCCCAAAAGGGAGTAAGTCCAAGTAGTCATCGCCCATCAGGTCTTTGCCTCCCGGCTGCAAGACACTGCTGTCAAACAGTCAAGAGGCCTGTCATATAGCAAGATAACACATGTTAACTCACCGGCCCTGAAGGTTGGCAGATCCTATGAACGGCAACTATCTACATCAGTGGGGAGCGAACCACTTACATCAGGCCACCGGATCTCACCTGTAATCCAACCCTCCAAAAGGCTGGTATATCCCACCTGTCTTCGATATTGCTGATTAAAGCTTATCGTATTATATAAACTGAGATAAACCTAAGCAACCTGGACCATCCTTACACAAGATGCGGTGGCCCAGGGGCATGTATCACATGCCATATTCCAGTATCATCCTCAGCTGTCCCGGAGCGCATTGCGGTTTCGGGGGTTCCGACATTACTGCCTACTCTGGACCCCCAGCAGCTTCCTCGTCACCTGACACAAATCTAAATCATGAACAGAACCACATTTAAGGCTACGTTCACGGCAAACGATTATAAACTTGCCTGTGACTGGTGCCCAAGACTGATGGTCAGGAATCCATGAGCCACAATGACTGATATACCGCTGTGGTTTAGGTCCTAAATGCATCCAGCATCCGACTTACACTAAAGGCTCCGGTGTGACTCGAACTCGGATCCCAACCCTCAACGTTCGAGGTCGAGCTTGCCCACCAAAACCTCTTTCTTGATGACACAAGTGCCAGTTAAGCCCAAAATGGAGTAAATCTAAGTAGTCACCGCCCGTCAGACCCCTGAGTCCCAGTCGCATGAGACTGCTGTCAGCCGCCGAGACGCCTGCCATCTAGCAAGGTAACAGATACCAAACATACATCCAATCAGAGTGTCTCGAAATACGAAATCTTCCAGTTTGTTGAATAACAAGTTTTGCTTTCTTCTATTTGTTTTATTTGTTTTATTTTTCTTAATTCATGAAGAAAATACAAACGAAACATTGATCGATTAACATTGTTATCACCACTGTGTTTGGAGTGATGTTTCCTGGGTTCCAACTAAAATATTGTTAGTTATTGTTGAAATTTATTTCATGTTAATATTTTGTTTTGCAGAATACCCTTTTAAACTTAAAATGAATCCCAAGTTTGTAAAAGGAGTCCCAATATTCTGAAACTCATTTAACATGTACCTTTATTTTAGGCACTTTGTTTGATAGAATAAACCCCTGTTTGAAGCTAGTATGTAAGACGTGGCACCCTGTTTGAGACCTTTTTTTAGATAAGGGTTCCTACTTTGAGGCTAGCATTTGAAAAAAAGTGATTGACACCATTTATTTTGGATCTTTGCTTTCAAACAGCTTGTGTTTGTCAAGCATAGCGCTTAAAACTGATTTGTGAATATAGCGCATATTTTTTTTTCAGCTTACATTTTTGCTATGTCATGTAAACAAATATGTTTCAAAATCTATTTACCAATTCTCTTTCTTTGTGGTTATGTCGCTAATACTTGGAAAATAGTCAAGAAGGTTGTTATTTGGTTGGATGAAGACAAAATGTTTCACCCTCCGAGGGGCCCAACAATGTTATTATTCTAGCGCTCAAATATTAATAATTTGACCAATAAAGAGTTTGTACCGACCCGGAAGCTGACTCGAAGTGCGTTTTCTATCGCCCTGACAGACCAGATAGCGACATGTTTTTAAATTTTCATTTTCCTTGAAGTAGACAAATTGTTCCCCCTGTTAGGTGCATAACCATTAAAATTCACTTCCTTTAGTCGGGTACTCAATTTACACATGAATACAAACAGTTGCAAGATGTTTGTAAATTGTCTTTGTCAATGAAAAAAGTTGGACCGTGTGCTATTTACATTTAAGTACAATGGGTAATTGTTTGCGAATCATTAAAAAAACCATTGGCAAGGCCTCTTGCTTCAGGTTTCAGTTGCCTTCCTCTAGACTGCGACGTCGTGATAGCATTCATGAATCATGAGAAAAGTTTTGGCCTATAGTTAAATAACAACACATATGTCTCAAATAGACTGACATATTATGTTATTCGTTATATATAGGGTATTGTTGTTGTATTAAGAACTGTAAAAGAAAAGTAATAACTCTGGAACCGTTGTCTATACGGGCATTTAGTTTTCAACAGTTGCTTAAAAGTTCATTTTAAAATTCTGTGGCATAACGATTCAAATAAGTATGACCATAGGTTATCCCGAAGTGAATCAAATGATGAAGGTGTTTCTTTTAAGAATTTCACGCCGACGCCACATGAACTGCTTAAAAAACTTCCTGCGCACTATTAAGAACAGGATAACGTGGTTAATATTCTATCGATGTGTTTGAAATTAATAAATTGAGTTTCCACGATGCATGCTAGCTCATTTTTACCTCTAAAAATACTGCTTACGAAGGGCACTAGCTCGATTCTGATACAGTTATATACTATATTTTCGGAGTTTGAAGTTTCCGTTCATTGCAGTTTGATTTATACTTCGTCGTGGTAACAAACAATTTTCAAATATTTTTCAGAACTATTGAAAACCAGATGTTTCAGATCTATGACAGTTTGAGATTTTTATTTCGTAAAAAACTATTTTAAGCATTTACTGGCAAGCAAACTGAGAATTCGTCCTATTGCTGGCTGTACTTTTGATAAAATAGAGATAACACGTTTCTGATTGTCTCAAACCCACGTGCTGTTATAGGAGTATTAATGAAACTAGGATTAAATATGATATTCTGGTCAGATCAAATTGATAATTATTTTACTTTTCTAATGTATACTTTAATCTTGCGTTCGATCTATGTGATAATAATATCGGTGTAATCACTACTATCCGCAAACATTTTTTACACAGATAGTGTTGAAATTGAATAAGTGCTGGGTGTTTTAAATTAAAGAAAAAACAGAGAAAAATGGGGTATCCACATATTGATAAAAGACGTACAAACTTAGCTTATGCCTTTACCAAACCAAAGATGATTTTTACCTTAGATTCTTACCAAGTAAGCGTGATCACGCGAGCGACCGAAAAGGAAATTAAACGAATACTATTATTAAACCATGCTCTTGATTTGAATATATGTACGGCTCGTATCGTTTATGCAAAATGTGGTCATAACATGATATATACATGCTTTATTCTATTATCCTAAGATATTGAATGATAGCTAGTATATGTGAAGAATTATGAAATGAAGTAAATTTTATCATAATCACCTACAAAACAAAAACAACTACAGATGCGAAACATAGTTATTTATCAACCTTAATCAGACACGTGGTGAAATATATTATACAAATAACCGACAAAGGTATATTTATAATAGTTTCGTTTATACTTTTATGTTTGTTTTGGGTTTAACAATGTTGGTTGCTTGTTTACCATCACTCGCAATAAGGATTTGTATCCTTCTTTTTTCTGCTCGTAATACTTCTGTCATACCCTGATGGCTCGTTAAACTTTTGCACGTGTTATTTATTTCTCTATCATCTCTTAATGAGTAATTCAAGAACAACTGACAAACTTTACAGAAATTGTTTTAAACCGAAGACAGGAGCACAGGCTAACAAAATCAGTGGACGTGAAATAATTTGGCGATATTTTACAAAAATCTATAAATAATCATTTTGACATAAATTCAAGTTCAATTTATATTATTTTTTCATCAGGTTAAACAAGTCATGTGACGTGTGAAACACAAGTTGAGAAGGCGACAATCTATTCGCAAAATGGAAAAAAATGGAAAATATTTTTTAATGGGAGAGATTCCTCGGGTCCTCAGCACAAGGGACTTTTCTTTTCTGTTGGTTCAGTCATTAAGCCATTAAGCT
>JAUUEB010499506.1:0-10389 GCA_032362205.1 Clione limacina
ATATGTTATGTTTCGACTAGAAACGTCACAAGTTTTAATTTCATATCATTGCTTTATCTATATTTTCTTCAATATTTCTTCATTGTCAGTGGTAAATGATGATATCAAGACCCTAGGTATTGACAAACATCTCGCCCTAAACCGTGATCTGTGGAGAGCTGCCATTTCTTAGTAAGTCTGACCCATGATACATGGACTATGACTATAAATTAAATGATGATGATGATGATGATGATGATGATGATGATGATGTCAGCCTTTCCAAGAGCTAAAATCATATAACATAATAAAAAGAAATTTGCGTCGTTTTAAGCTGCATACCCTAGTGTTAATTTTTTGATTTATTAAGTCTTAATATATGTTTACATCCAATTATGTGGATTAATTTAGTTTTAATTATTTTAGACTAATTATGTTATGGGTATTAAATAATTATAAGCCTATTATGAATGGTTTGTTGTATAACACGATAATTAAATGGCTTAAGATTTTCTCACTGCTTTACAATATATTTTTTAGATTATTCAACCAATAATTCTTATTTTTATCTTTATATTGCGAACCATGCAAAGAAAATGTTAGGGGATAGTTTTTTTTTAATTCATGTGCTTATTACCAAAGCAGCCCTGATAATGGTATTATTTAATACAGTCTAAATTGTTTAACTAAAGAACAGTTTTCACTTATTGTTAACAAGGAACAGGAATAATTACAAAACTTCTGTGATATTAGCTTAAAATCTCAATGATTTTTCTTCTCTGGCTATCCAATACGCTTATTGTCTGATGAATATCTACCACTTTAACTCCTGCAACGCTTGTTAACGCTTACAAGGGGGTAGGGTAATTATTAAGCTAACTATGTGAATAGACTGATAATGCGTGGACAACTGCGTTACACTCTCATGTTTGGAAATTTGTCTGCGTCTCTTCACCCAATGTGTTAATTAAACTAGAAATGATGAGTACTTTTAGAGAGTACAACCACGACAAGTACTTTTTCAACTTCAAGTACAACATAAATAACTAGATTGTTCACATGTCAAATTAAAAAAAAACTGACCGTTACTATTTCGTCTCCAGTATAAGTAAAAAAAAAATGACTTATTTAAAACTAAATACATTCATAACTCTTCGTATCCAAACTTAAAAAATAAAAACCTTAAAGCAATCACTTCTAAAAAAAAATCGGACAAAACAGGACATATCATGGTTGCGTTAGAAGCTCAGCACACGACACAGTAATTTACAGTTAGGTGTCTCTTACTTACGAACATCGCACCAAAAGGCAGTTGTAGTTATATCACTTCCCCTAACTCATTACCTTCTCCTAAGATAATATAGCATGGTAATATTCCTACACCCTCGACACCGCCCGGCTATCGGAGGACAAAATGTATGACTCTGAGACACGACATAATGTCAAGTTTGCTTAGATAATAACGACAATCGAAACCCTACGTTTGACGATGTGACCGCAGCACGTTTACCAAATTAACTTATAATAAAAAGGACAGACGAAAATAAGGGCAACAACTATGTCCAAAAACATTTTCTATGAATTTGTTAACACTTGTCACAAGATCACTAGAAGAGCCTCTAGGCTAAGTTTGAGGTCCTACTTCTTATGATACGTCCATTGCATGAAGGTCATACATGAAATCATAAAAGGGACTTAACTCTGTCATTTTTTTCTTTCCTTTTGACAGGCAAAACGCACACTACTATCATCTTGTCTAAAAACGACTCTTTTTAAAATGTTCTTATTTCGCCTTTGATATTTGCCTTATTTACATGAAATTTGCAACATGCGACCCCTTAGTTGAATAAAGGACACATGTAGTGAGTTTGAATTAAAATTAAAATTGTTGAAACACGACATGATTAAATGATTTACCTTTTTATCATCTTCTATTTATTGGGCTTAATACGCGTATTCTAATATCTGTATTGCTATCAATAATCAAAATGTGTTTTATAAATGATGCATTTCTCTTTTAATTCAAATGATTGTTGAGCTACTCAAACATGCAACCTGACATTGTTAAAGACCCACCGATTGTGCTGTCAAGGCAAGGCTGCCTCTGAAATATTGTGGTTGTGTTTCTTATCTTCATCATACCAATGCATATCAAACTATATTATTCTGTTTTTGTGGGTGAGGTTGTTGTGTTTAAAATAAAAAATCTACTACTTCAGTTTAAATCAAAAATGTCTTTTAAACTAAACTATTGTCCATAAATTCTAACACCCCTTATTTGTACCACTATATGAAGTAGTTTTTGATTTGTATGCCACACACATCCTTCACCTTTGAAATACTTACCAAATACTGAAGATGTTATATTGCAAGTAAATATTTTTTGCTTATTAAGAGTTTTAGAGTTGGCATATATCAATTGATAATTATTTCTAATTCATTATTCTTGTAAAATTTAAGAAATTTGCCTCAAATTCTTTGATTTGATTCTTCTTTTTGATTTTACTTAAAAAGTATCGTTGGAATGTTAATGTCATGTCTTGATGTTGATGTCATATTGCAAGTAAAATGATGTTTGCTTCATAAAATGGCATATATCAACAACTTTTGTCTCAGTTATTGTTCTCAGCTTGTAGTAATGTGTTATCGTCAATGACAAGGGATACTTGAACAGTTCAAATTGCAGAGTACTTTGTCTATGTTTAACAAAATATTTAATCCAGTCAATTGTTAATTCTTTCGGTCTGTGTCATAAAGCTAAATATAAAAGAAATCATGTTCATAGAAACCATAGTAATTTACTAGGACCAAAATTAAAAGCAAATAAATTGGTTGGTGAACATTGCCTGAATATGAGATAGTTTGTCCTTCTACCAAGCTCACAAGTTTGCTCTTCATCATGAGTCATTGCTATTCTCATACTATATCATAGTCAGCGTGTACCTCACCATGACACAGTGTGCTCCTCGTCATAGTAAAATGTGCTCCTCGCAAAAATACAGTGTGCTCCTTGCAATAGTACAGTGTGCTCCTCGCAATAGTTCAGTGTGCTCCTCGCAATAGAACAGTGTGCTCCTCACGATGAGACAATGTGCTCCTCGTCACGCGTCACGGTGCACATCATCATGAGGCAGTTACCAGTTACCCTTGGATGAAGAAATGCAAGAGCAGTGCAAGCATGGTTTTGATAATAGTAATAGCATTTTGTCATCAACAACGGTGTATTGGAAATATTTCACAAGTTGCTACTCATAATGAGTCACTTTGCTCTTCATAATGAGTCAGCGTGTACCTCATCATGAGACAGTGTGCTCCTCATCATGAGACAGTGTGCTCCTCATCATGAGACAGTGTGTTCCTATCCATAAGACAGTAAGCTCTTCCTCATGAGACAGTGTTTATCCCATCGTGAGACAGTGTGCTCCTTACCATGCTACAGTGTGCTCCTCATCATAAGTCAGTGTGCTCATCATCTATCATACTCAACAGTGTTACAACTTCTGATTTCCATATTTTTGTAAAATTTGTTGTTACCAGTAAACCTCTGATGAAAAATGTGAAAGCATGGCTTCGAAATAGGCGGATAAAAGATAAGATACAACTTATCATGTTTGTTTACTGTAACAACAACTATTGCATTACTTTTGATCAACCATCATATTATTTCAAAATATGATAGAACAGTGTTTATTCATACGACTATTGAAGAATTTATTTATACCTGGGTGTTTTGAACAATAGTCCCTTTGCTTTACCCCTTGACTTATATAAGTGGAAACCACGTAACTGTCTTGAGATTATTTGCATTTTTCATGAACAAAGGTTAAAGATATATGTTTTCATGTTTCTATCCTTCAAACTGGTGTCGGTACTTTATTATTTGATATACTTTGAACTTAAATTGTATTATAATTAGTTTTAGCACATACCTTATATAAACAATTTTAAATGATGTGTGAAACATATAATGCGTTGAGCTAGAGTTATGTATAACATAGATAATATACACGTAGTAAAATGTACCATCAAACTATGCTACTAAACCTTATCACATTTTGCAACTAGGATTCTCTTAATGCATCTTTAATATACAAAAGGTCAATGCAAATGCTCCTTTTGTTACCAATTCCAATTTTACTGTAAATTTCCAACTTGCAAAACGATATACTCGGGCAATTAATCTGAGTGGATATAACGTGAAAGTATATTCTCTATTTATCTTTAACATTGCCAACTGATGCAAGAATTAGCTTGATGATCTCATCTACCAAGAAACCAAACTTCCAAGCGGTATGTTAATACAACATTGATGGCTTGGTCGTCTTCAGGACAACATGCATTGGCTTGTTCCTGGATCTTTAGACACATCATATTTCAAATAGAACTCGTTAAAAAAAACTCAGTTACATTGAATCTCAGTAAAGTGGATGATTCCCATTACGGTGAACAGGCTTTCCATCAACTGCTGATATGCTCTAAATGGATATCAAAATCAAATCATATGGTTATTTTGCCTTTAAACACGATAATCTCTAATACTAAATACACAAATAAACATTACTTTTGCAAATCAAGATATATCAATCAAGGGAATCATTGGTCGACTTAAGTAATAAAATAATACTTTTTTTTGCATAAAGAAACCGTCCTTGTATGATATTGGTGTCCTACTGATATTTTTGAGGTAATAAAGACTGGTAAACATGTCACCTTTTGTTATATGCATTTATAAATTTGGTTACACTGTGTGATTACAATTTGTGTTATTCTTCATGGAATGGTAATTATATGCGTGGAGAGGTGACATAATAAGGAGGATTGTACACATTCATGAACTATATTTGTTAACAGATAATTCAATTCCGTTGAAGATATTTCCCAAATAAATTATAATTTGTTACACTTTATTAATTGTACTGTTGCTTTTGTTCGAAGTCGTTAGAAACAAACATGATAGTTTATTTTAGAAAGATAACTACAAAAAAAGTTTGAGTATGTTTTTGAAGAGTTTCTTTGGACATAAAAAAATGATAATGATAATCTCAAGCATTTGTTTTGTGCATATACGTTTCTCAAAAGTGATCAATGCGCATTATAAAGACACAGGTATGCATACATAGACACATTGAACTCAGGCCAAAATCACTGCATTCGGCACACAATGTCAGTTTAGAATCTTCAGAGAAGCGAAACCTCACTGGACTTAGTTGAATTTCAAATTGTAAAGCCTTTTAGAACAAATAAAATGTGTCCCGAGGAGGATTTGAACCAGGATTGCTTGCTTCATAAACAAAGCAATAATCAATTACTCCAGAGAAGCCAATGGAATAGAGGTAGAATATTTGTATATAAAATAGAACAGTCCATGAAATGCTAGGTTGAGGCGCAATAGGGGCTGAAGAACGACAATGGCATTTTACATCGAGGTGAAGTACGGTAGGGTGCCAAAACAGGTCATGCACTTAGCAAAGGTCTCGCCTGGCGCCTAATGTTAATATATTGTGTCCAAGACTGGTCGGCTTGGTTTCGGTTTTGCTGTCACTGGTAGAATGTAAGAGTTGTGCTAGTCAGTACGGATGTATCCCTTATCCTTACATTTTGTCGTAGTTTGTAGGGTTTTTAAGATTAGCACAAAACAACTTATTGAGTTTTATCGAGACAAAAGGTTAAGAATCACTTTTTGTCTTTGCTAAATCTGTTTTAGAACTCGCCTTGCACGAATATTTGCAAACGTTTGTATTTAGGGGGAAAGAGTAGATTTTCTTGTCATATTTCCATTACAGTCACAAAGCGTAACATTCAAAAACAAAAACGACTTTTGTTACTTAAAATATACTTCATGAGAAAGTTGGTTTCAGTATTTGAAATGGATGTACAGTGGGCCTCCAAATTATAGACCATTATAGAAATGAAATGATTTCCTGGACCAAAATTAACAAACAATGTTAATTGAGTGGTTACATTTGTATGACAAGTCTTTATTCCTTAGACAATTTTCATTAGATTTCTTTTTATGTTGTATTATGTGGATATTTTGCTATGAAATGGAACGATTGTTTCATTGCAATTCTTGATTTTGGTGCTTATTTTGGTATTATTCCTGCCTTCCAACATTGACCTAACAGGACATGAAGATGGCTCAGCAACACTAGATTATTTCTGCGGGTATGCCGTCACTACCCGGTGCCTTTCCTCGGACAAGATTAGCTCTTCCTTTTAAGCTCTTTCATATATGCCAAGTATCTCCATAAAGGTTAGTTGTGAAATGCTCAATACGGTTGATTATATCCAGACGTGTTGAAATTTAAAAAATCAGTGCTAGACATTTGGATTGGCAGGTATGACAGTTGTGTGAGTCCGTAACATAATCTGCCGGACCAAAACTTTATTATCTTGAATCTATAAATAATCTTAGTACTTTAAAGGCTATAAGCCCGAGCCATGAAGTCTAGGCCTTGTCTAGGTGGAAGTTCTAACTCAACATGTGAGTGTAGTTTATATATTTCTTCAGTGTGAAGTGGATTAAATAGTAGTCTTACCTACTTCAATTCTAATCATGATAAATAATCTTGTAGACAGTAACTAATATGTACACAGAACAAAGCACAACCACATGGTGAACATATTTATGTAAACAAATGTGTACTTAATTTATTTCTAAAACGCAAAAATATTATAATGATCATTTATATTTTTCTCGTTTTTCATCTAAAAAGGAAACCAAATTGTGACGAATTGAGTTTTCAAACAACTATTTTGAGTTTGAAAAGTCTCGTCACAATCGTAATGGCTTTTTCAATGGAGAAAAGTTAATGGCCAATAAATATTAGAAATGTGGTTCAAGTGTCACGTTTTTAAACCATGACTGACATTCTATCTGATCTACATTAAAAAAGTGCCAGACGTCAGCATGTTCTTCTTGAACTTGCTAATTATATACTATAGAACATAATCTATGATTATTTTATCAAATTACACGAGGCCAAGGCCATTGAATACTGCGTAGATATTAACTGAAAAATACTGGCCGAAATGGAATTAGTCTTAAACATATCGTGACGAAACAAGTTATTCTTTCTTTTTTTTCGAAAAATATGAAGAAAATATTGATATAGAGCACCAACTGTCACCGTATAATTTTAATAACTAAAATGTACACAGAACAAAGCACAGCCATACATATAATTTGAATAAACAAATGCGTATTTATTATTACTAGAAGATGCCCCTTTCTCCGAACGTGTTAGACAGATCTAAGACAGAAAAAAAATAATGATGAAGAACAATAAAAGAAATCTCCCATCGTGGGGCTCGAACCCAGTCCCCGATATTGAAAGTTTCGTTTTCTACCGACTGAGCTAGCCGGGATACTGATAACAGACAACACAAATAAAGTTGTGTGTTTGTACGTACCCAGAGTGTTTAATTGATCCAGCTTTATCGTAACTCTTTCTCTTTCATGTTTACAAACAACAACGGCTTAACGCATAACGGGAACACGCAACGACGACGTCTCATTTTTTAATCTTAAATAACGCAAAAATTAGGCTTTAAATTAAAAAATTAATATCGCTACATGATCCGCAACACATGAAACTATAAGAAAAGTATCACTTGTCGAACTAAAACTTCCTAGGAAAAATGTGCATACACCCCCCGTTTTTAACTTTCCTAGCCCCATTATAATAAGATAATTTTCGCTTTCCAAAGATATTCAAGGTTAAGCAGGTGGTTCGAAGATGTTGATTCTGGTTCCACAAGACACTGATATTTACGGCTTACGCATCCATGGGGCATGATTTAATGTTAGTGGTATCTCGTGTACAATCACAAACTTTTTCATCACGGTGACACGGCCAGGTATTTCAAGTCTTGGAATTTGATAACAAATAACTAATTGTAAGTGCAACATTCTCTTGTTTTGTTTCTAAGAAGTGTTTCTTAATTCAATGATCGATATGTTTGTATAGTTAGAAATTTCTTTTTTAGCTGTTTTTTTTATATTATACATCAATTCATTTTTTCTAAAAGTACCGTCATACTGTTTGATTACGCTAGGATGGACTTGGGTTTTGCAATGAACGGGATGTATTATTCCTGCAGTGATACACAATGTGAATATTCCATTGAAGAATTATTCGTCGTAGAAAATGACAATGAGTGTCGTATCCTGAAAAAAAAGAATGCAAAAAAAACTTTGATAGATGGTATAAATGCTGATTGTGAGAATACAAGAGTGAAGAGAAACGTGCAATGTCTTAAGAGAAAACGTCACTTTTACAATATTGATGTTCTTCTTCATTCATCTTAACATCGTTAATTCTTATCCGATTGTTTTTACATGCCCATATGTTGTTAAAAGCAAGCTGGGTTAATAAACGAATTGATTACCTTACTAACATTCTAAAATAATTATATATCGTATGAGCTAGATAAACAATAGACGTCCGGCGTGACTCAAAATCAAACTTAGACGATCCAATGCTTATGAATAATCAGTCTATCACCATGTTTATACCTGGTTTGGGGTTTATGACAAGACATTAAGATCTACAAATGATTTGTCATTCAAACTCAACTCAAAGAAGTAGGATAAAAATTCTATAAAGTTACACTTCCTACACAACAAGAATATCCTATACTCTGAAATGATTCAGATTTTTGACTAACCTGGGCTACGATTTGTTATTGGGCCCTTTGATTAAATAGAGACTTCCGTTCAAATGGCTAAGCGGGAATTATTGGGCAGCTATTCTTAGGTTTAGTTATTAATCATATATAAGTACTCTCCAGTATACTAGAGGCACAATTAGATGTTATGGTAATCGTTCCTTGGATTCTGAAGGCCCCTCAAGGAAGTGTCTTAGATAAGATTTTCTTCACGTTTTCCTACTTTATAAATGTATAATAACAATGTGACTATTTGGCTTTGGTATCTAAAAAGCGCATATGTTTCCCTTAAATATACAAAAGATCAGTGTTCCCAATCTTGAATACACTTTCAGTAACAAAAGTCTAGTTTTAATCAGTATATCTTCCGAGTTGCTTTTCTTTTTTGTTTATTTTTCATATAATTATTGTATACAAGGAATATATTCAACCACTTCATAGCCAAAAGAGACATACAACGAGGCTCTAAGTAACTAAAAGTTTGCGACCGACCATACTCAGACAAATGAAATGTGGCTGACAGATAATGAATTCCCGAGGGCGGAGAGTGATTTCGTCTTCATTCTTTTATCACAATATTTCCTATTGTACTCATCAAAAGTAATGCATAACAATAGCATTATATTTTCTCAGTGGGGTATAAAATATGTGACGTCTGAAATTCCTCGGAAATAATGAATTCACGGAAGTTTCTTTTTTCATACTTCAATTCCTTAAAAAATATAATCAATAATTCTGAATCTCAAGTAATTTGAAAAATTACCGAATTGAAAACAAACCCCTTTACCATAGATAGACATTCAACACATTACTTGATACAATAAAAACAAGTTTTTATCAAGAAGTTGAAAATAAATTTCCGTTCCATGGAATTAAACAAAAATATTTGTGCCAAAAACATTGCATCACGCAGAGAAGATATTGCATTTAAAATAACGTGTACGTCATTACGACATTATTTTTTCTATCAATTGAAGATATATAAAAAAGATCGTTCCAGGTTAATGCACGGAAATGCTTACACCCATGGATGACTGATTCAAATGTATCACTGCACTGAGAATGCAAGTGCATTCATTCACCCATGGAAACATAGAAATGCTATGGTGTCATTGATTCATCTTAAGGTTCAGTTGCAAGTCAATGTCAAAGACTTTAAATGTTGGGTTTACGATAAGTTTATGTTTCGCGTACATCGCAACGTCGACAAACTACTATATTAGATGACATCAACGTAGCTGAATAGTTTATTTGTTTAGCTATCTGGAAACGACAGTTGCTGCCAAGTACATATAACTAGAAACATGAGGACTTAGGTAGAGTACAAACTCAACACCAAGTAAAATAAAACATTTCATTATTGTACCATGTCAGCATTACTTAAAAATATAACTTTATCAAAATGAGTATTGAAAAACATTGAGAACGTTTAAATCCTGCTTGGATTGATTCATTGAGGATCGTGTGTTGCGCGGCGAAATAGAACATAATACACTGTCCCGCGCGATAAAGTTGCGCCCCAGCGATATTAAACGCCGGGCGGCAAGGTGGATGAAGAAAGCTGCCAATCGAGTTTATCTCTATCATTCTTTGGTAATTAATTTTAATTCCATAACATAATTGTTAACAGATCTTGCTGGTTGAATTACAACATCGTACACGATAACTTGAGTTATCGTCCCCCCCACACACACACACACACACATACACACACACACACACACACACATACATACATAA